>JAFLJL010013725.1:2500-27500 GCA_018398815.1 Conus ventricosus | reverse complement strand
TGGAGGCACAACCAAGTGCTCAAAGAGATTGTACAAGTAGTCTGGGCTAGTACCAACACCACAGAAGGGAAAAGCAGGACTCCAAAAGCACACGCAACATTCTTCACGGCAGGAGGCAGCAAATCGTGGCCAAGAACAACAGTGCCACTCGAAACATGCAGGCAGAGTCTGCTGGACGGGGCAGATGACTGGGAGTGCACTGCAGACCTCCCAGAATGGAAGAGTCAACCAGAGATCATCAGCAAGAGTGGCATGAGACCAGACATAGTAGTCCACTCTAAGTCAACCAAGCAGCTGATCATGATCGAGCTCACGGTGCCATATGAGAACAGAATGGAGGCAGCTCAAATCTACAAGACTGAAAAGTATGCTGATCTGGCAAACAGCCTGAGGAGAGAAGGCTATCAGGTCAAAGTCCTCACTGCAGAAATTGGAGCTAGGGGGTTTGTAGGAACGTCTGCATACAGCCTCATGAAACAGCTCTCAGTTGCAGGGAAGGAAAAAACCAGAGCCCTGAAAGCAATGGCAGAAGCGGCAGAGAGGTGTTCAAGCTGGATCTGGTCAAGGAGGAACAAAAGTGAACTTCATAAGGCTTAATTTCCATACAAATATCAGGTGTCCCTGTGGCTCAGTGGTTAAAGCGCGAGTCATTAAGTGGAAAATGAGCATGTCCAGAGGGTCATGGGTTCGAATCCCAGCCATGGCTCGTCCCAAGATGGGAAAAAAGGGGGCAGCAGATGGACATCCGGAGTCATGAAACCGGGTGTGGCCCAACCCCCCTAGAGTGTCAGGAGATAAGGACCGAAACACTTGCTTGAAGGGGGCTTCTCTTTTGAGGACTCTCTGCTGCCACGCCCTCCACGAGTTTCTACTCAGCTAATTCATTTCCATAGATACCACAATGGATGGGATCCACCAAAACTCTGCAATAAGTTTATTTCGCCATAACGGAATGTATCATAAATTGTATATCAAAAATTAAATCTTTCCTTACATTTGCATCCCAATTTCGTAAGCTACAAAGAACAGATTTAGAGTCAACACAGATTAAAATGTAAATTGCCACATTACGATCAGATATCCAAGATAAGGCCATAAAGATTGCGTATAGTCCAGTTCTGTCCTAAACAAAATGATTTTACTTTTAAATCGGGGATTACAAATCCAGCTCCTGTATAAGATTCTAAAACTGAACCATCCGTGTAGATTTTAAGATGATGTGGATATGTGTTTTCAAGATGTTCTTTTCCTTCTACTAATATCAAAGTGATACTATCTTTTTTTATTCTAGAGTAGTGTAATCTATATCACAATTTGGAGAAGTATGCTCCCATTGAGGAACTGTGGGCATAGTTGGAGGTTTTGAAATGGATGTAACATGGATGTCACATTTTCTTAATAAATCATCAGTATAATTTCGAATGGGCTGCAGGTAAGATATATTCTGTGCCCTTTTAGGAAAACCCGATTTGGAATCAAGAAATATTTCATTTGTTACTGATTTTGATACAGAAAGACTTCTGGTTACATATTTGGTTGTGCAAGTTTGCGTTGATCATCAAGTGACAAGCGATTAGCTTCTTTATTATGTTTTAAAAGTATTAGAATGCGCTGGAACACCAAGGGCTACTTTAATAGCTTTACTGTCTATACTTTGTAACCGCTTAAGTAATGTTTGAGAAGCTGAAAAATATACTTCCTGTCCGTAAGTCAATTTTGAGCGAACCAGACTAATAGAAAGATGCACAGGAGTTTGGGTATCTTGACCCAAAGATTGTGCACTGATTATTTTTAGTAAAGGTAGCCTTTGTCTGGCATTGTTTATGATATATTCAGTATGGAATCTCCTGTTTAATTTAAGAGTGGAATGAACACCTAAAAATTTAACATTATTGGAATATTGAAAAGTTTTATTTTCTAGCACAAGTTGAGGCAAAACGTTTGGATTTTTACCATTGTTAAATAGCATGAATTGTCTTTTCTGCTGATGGTTCTAGTCCATTTTTCATTCATGTATCTATTTAGTTTGTCAATTTCAATTTGATATAGTTTTTGTATATATAATATGGTTCTTTCTTTGTCTGTTTTTTATGTTTGTGTTCATCCACATTGCAATATCATCGGCATATTGCACTACATGCATATTTTAGATAGTGTTTTAGGAAGATCGTGAATGAAAATTGTAAATAGAATAGGTGCAATAACGGAGCCCTGAGGGATGCCAATGTAGAGTAACATTTACCAACCCTAGTACAAACTGATCTCTCAGATAAGAAAGATTTTGTGAATTGATACATTGCACCATTAATCCCAATATTTTTCAACTTATAAAGTAAACGAGAATGACACACACTATCATATGCTTTTCTGATGTCAAAGAAAGTAGAAAGTGTACTTTTGCTACGAGCATATTGTTTTTTAACATGATTTGCAAGTTTTACAAGGTGATCGATTGTGCTTCTACCTTTTCTGAAACCTGCTTGACTGTTGGGAATCATGTTATTCTTTTCGCAATAATGTAAAACGCGTTTTTCAACTATCTTTTCTAATATTTTTCCAACTTGAGATGTTAATGCTATAGGTCGGTAACTATCAATTGCAGACCTAGGTTTACCTTGTTTTGGAACTGGTATTACAACTATCCTCTTCCAGAAAATAGGAAGAGTTCCATTTAACCAACATTTTAGGTAAAAAGAGTGAAGTAATTGCTTCCAGCACAAAGGTAAGTGGCAGAACAACTGATATGAAATTCCATCTAATCCAACAGCTGTCTTATTCGAGGAGAATGACATTAGTGCTTTTTTAAATTCTTCAAATGTTATAAAAGCATTTAAGTAATGGTATGGATCCGGTGTGGGATCATAATAAGTATCCTTTTTCTCCTCTAGTTCTCTGTATCTTTTGGTATCTGTATGTAGTCTAGTTGATGAGTTGTTGTTTTTTTCAAAAGCTTGTACAATTGCTTCAGCTTTCTTGATGATGTTGGAATAGTATTATTTTCTAATTTTATAGGATGTGAAGGTAGATCATACTTGTTTTTTAATTCCTTTACCTTTTTCCATACTCTGTGTATGTCCTTAGATGAAGATATTTCTGAATGACAAAAATGATTGAAATGGAGACGTTTTGCTTTTGCGACAACCCTGTTACTGTGGCTTTTTGTACGGTTCAGAGGGACTATTGTGACACTAACTGAGCCAGCCACACTAACGCTTGGTTGTAGGATTCAGAGGGACTATTGTGACACTAACTGACCTTGATTGTACGGTTCAGAGGGACTATTGTGACAGTAACTGAGCCAGCCACACTAACTCTTGGTTGTACGGCTCAGAGGGAGAGAACTATAAAAGGGGCATTCTGGCTCCCCCGGTCTCAACAAGTTTCGACGGGCGACTCCAGAATGCCCCTTTTATAGTTCTCTAACAAGTAAGCCTTTAATAACCAAAAAGTAACGACCCTACAAACAAACATACTGTGTAGGATTATCCGTTTTCAATACTAATTTACTAAACTTTTCAGATTTCAGTTTTGGCTTAATCCTATGTTTTTCTTGATCATTTTCAATAACATCATTTTCGCGCAACATTCTTCAAATGAGTCTCTGTCTTTCATGTGAAATAACACTACAGTCTTTAACTGTTCTCTAAAGTCTTTTAAAACTGAGTTATATTTTTGACATAAAATCCACACACTTATCCTAGCATGTCTTCCACTAAAAGCTAGTTTTGATAAAGTGTTTCTCTTTTTAACTATGTCTCTTTCTGCCGAACAGTCATCTATAATAAATAGTGTCTGCGTTCCTTCAAACAGTTTATAAAACTGTTCTTAACACTCACTCAGTTTATTGCTAGGATTAACTAAATATATTTCATCATCTGTCCATATAAACCTTCTATCATGATATGCTTTGTTCCATTTAAGTGTTGGACAGAAAATTACAATATGATCAAAATTATAGCGTTAAACTGTTTGTAATAGGTCGAGGACAAATATTGTTTTTCCGCAACCAGTCTGCCCACAAATTAATGAACAATGAGGGGGTTTTGGCATAAAGTTTAACTGCTCCATAGTTTTATAACAGAATTTAATCTAATCCAGTTATTGTTTTTATCATGCTCTCTGTCAAAACTTGTTCAGTATAATAAAATCCTATAAGGTCTAAATGTGTAAGATTAATCCAATTCAGTTCTGTAAGATTGTTTCTATTTAGACTAATATTGATTTTTTTGCTTGTTGTTATGACCTTAATATCCTCACCATTGTGAAGAACGACGACAGTAACTTTAAGACTGTCAACGTCTAAGTTTTGCCAGCTAATTAGAATTCCTTTTAGAAGGACGTCACTAACGCCCACAACCCCATCACTCCCCTCATCTTTTAAGACAGAAATTTCAAATATCATGTGAACGTGTCTCCTAATTTCATTTGCGGAATGAACTGTAATTTTGTAGAAGCATCTTTCAAAACGTTTCTTTTCTGTGGAGGATGTACTGTTTTTTCCCATATGGCGTTATTTCAATCTCTTTTCGACTATTGTCCTCTGGCATAAGACTTACATGTAAAGGGCCAGAGTTGAATGCTTTTCTGAAACTTTTTTGACGGCTAAAAAATGTAAATGGGCTTATGAATTCAAATTTTATGTCCCATTCTAAATATGGTTCTAAATGCCATTTGCTGTCAGGTTTTCGAACTATTTTATATTCATACTGGCCAGCATTATTTGCTTCTACATTGCGCGTTGCTCTAGTTAGGAAACTTTTTGCTGTCGCCAACCTCTTTGCGTTTATAATCACCATCTTTAGTGTACTCAAAACATACAAGCACCTATCTCACCGTTTTGTTCAAAGTCCGCAACGTCTGCAAGGTCTTTTAATTCTAAAGTTATACACCTCACAGGCGCTAATGTAACTCCCGATTCTTCTGGCCCATGCGACATTTTTTAGTACAGTTTATTATTTTATTTCCAAAACAATGTGCAGGTTATCGCATTTCACGATTTTCCCTGTTTTGTCTGCAATTTTTATATTAAATGATCCGACCCTCCCACAAACTAATCTTTTAAACTGTAAATTAGGGAATTGTATAATTTCATAATCGCAATATGCAGCTTTCCTGATGGAAGAGCTCTTAAAACAGTTGAGGGCCTTCCATCATATAAGTTTTCATCAGTGCTCAGCTCATCCAAATGAACATAGAGTAATGAATGTAATGCAAGATCGAGCGGATTTTCTCCCTCATAAGTAGTTTTGGTTGGTGTAACTCTAAATCTATAATTGTCAGCTGCAAAGCCTAACATTTTAGCTAGCTCTTTATCAAAATTAGTAACCTGCTTCTTCTTCAGGCTTGAATGTTAACATCGTTTTTAGATTTGCATTGTTAAGTTTGAGGGTAATGTTGAAGTTACTCATTGCTTCTTTTAGTGAGCAAAACCCGTAATAACCATCAGGTATTGTTAACTGGCTAACTTTGGCCCCTGTTTTGTCAACTTTTAGAACCTTATTATTCTCCCTGGCTTTACTTATATTAAACCATACGACTTTGTAAAATATTTCATGGAGCGCGACCGTTTTGGTTCCGCAATTGTTATCAATAGCATGTTCTAAAAACGAAGGACGGTCTTGTGTTGTTTATTGTTACAAACATTTTTTAAACGAAATAAAAATGACTGCATTTAAATATACTGATGCAAAATATTCTGCTGGGCCGCACTACAATCTTAAAAATATAACAACTGATACTCTTGTCATTTCTGTGACTCAGTCTGACGCCTTTCAAGTAAAGGTTAGTACTCATTAAACAGATATCTTAACCCCCCCTATTAAAAAAAGACTACATCCCAAAATTTTGGTTTAGTCATCCGATGCAGTTTTATCAGAACCAGTTAAACTTTGCTGTGTTTTGTGCATCAACTGGGTGTGGAGTGTCGTATGCCGATCACTTAAATCATCCTGATCCTTTGGTGAGGTCAGTGTATAGATTTCATTTTTATTACACTTCAGACGTATTTTGACTGAACTGCAAGCACCATTACCAAATGACAAACCGTTTAATCCATTTAGCAACAGAATAGACCATGAAGGCTTTTGAAAGGATCTGTAACGAATTTAATATTAATGTTAAGACAGACTTTAGACAAAAGTTGGACCGCAATCATCGCTTAGACACCCTTATTTTTGGGGCGTGCGCAGAAAGTATAACTATGACTGGGATCCTCCTTCTACATCTTTCTCTTCAGGCACAGCTGTTCATCTTGGGTCCATAGAGCAAGAGCATAAAACAGCGTGGACAACATTTATTTTAGACACTTCTAAGGGCCTAACTAGAGCGGAATAGAACGAATAAACGACTCTATTCGCACTTACGTTTGGTGTTTGCTAGGTTCGCAAGCACAAACGAGATCGAACATAACTGATCCTTCTACTGGTTTTGACGCACAAAAACAATACTTAGCAAATTTAGAGGATGCTATTAATTCTACAGTTGATTTACCTTCGAGTATAAAAAGGTACCAAAATGTTTTACAATACGCAAGATCAAAAGTAGACTTTGCTGTTGGCGCTGGTTTATACATGCTGCCTTCTGACCTCAGACTCCAGATAGGCACAATAATAAACTACAACAATGAAATCCTTGTGGCAGGTAATGAACAGAAGGTCGGAAAAAACAACATAATTCTGGGCCAGTAATATTACAAACAATAAAAAAACACGATGACCCCCCAAGATTAAGTCATCCAATCCCCGTAGGTCCAAAGCCCAAAGACCGTTGAAGAAGTTAAAAAATAATGACCATGAATATGAAAGACAGCGCTAGTTGTTGGATTTAACTGGCCTAGGATTACTTGGTCTTTATCTTACTAAATAGTAGCCCAACTATTAAGAGAACTAATGTCCATAAGTGCTCGGCCATAAAGCCAACTACTTTGCTTGCAGTAGACAAAAGCCAGCTAACAATACCACCTAATATACCAGGTAAAGAGGCTATAGCTTTACCAGCTAATTTTTTTTAATAAACTCGCAAGATGATCAAGCTGTTTCTTTACCCATGATTTATCAGGTGGAGGCGATGGCGTGGAGATACTGAACTTTGGCCACCACCGCCTGTAATAGCCAACACCAATGTACTTATTGCAAATCCTAAGGCAGTTATAACACTTGCTAATGTGACTCCCTGCTCTCTAAACAGCGTTCGTATTCGTTCTGCTAGCGTTGTGTCTTCATATAAAATTTTTCGGATAGTTTCTCTTATTCTATTCACTTGAGTTCGTAATTGGTCTCGGTTAGTAGTCATCGCTTCTAGTCTTGCTGATCTTTGTTGTTCAAGATCTTTTAGTCTTTGGGTTATTCTTTCTTTAACACCACGCCCTAAGTTGGCGTCGTCAGCCTCAACGAGTTTTTCTTTTTCTCTTTTTATATGCTCCTCTAGTTCAGTCAGTTTTGCTGAATTGTTTATTATTTCGCCTTGATGGTTCTTAAAGCACGATCAAGGGTAATAATTCTCTCTCAGGTAGCCGTGGTTCGTGTATAGTTTTTAATGCTGTTTCTTCTTCTTCAGTGAGTTCTGCTCCTATTGTATTTATTACTTCGTTCGCTGGTTGAATTAAATCTTCAGGGTTTGTGTTTTGTATTTGGCTACCTGTTGGGAGTTTTTGTAGTGTGTTTTGATGTTTTGCAATTTTATCCCTATTTAATTCTGGTTTAGTAAAGCCAAGGCGATCCGATCGCTTGCACGGAGCCTTTGTCTAATTGCCTCCCAGCCTACAAACCTTGATGGGTTTCGTTTATGCGTAAGCTGAACAAGGTGACCTTGGTCGTTTCTCACAAACAAATGGTTATCTTCTAGTTTAAAATCATTAGGGTCTATAAAGTCGGGTTCTATTCCCAAACTTTGGTATAATGATCTGACCTTACTTTCTGTTAATTCACGCCTTTGCCCGCTTTACTAATTCATCATGTATTGAGAGCCTTGAGCGATGCTGTGTCAAAGGAGTCGTTTCACTCATGTCGTCTACAGGATCAAAACCATAATCTTCTTCACCTCCAATGCCTGCCATATTTTTAAATAATTAACATTTTTATTTTTGTTTCATAAAAATGTCACAAGCATATGGTTCATTTCTTGACCCGCATAGAAGACTGCAAGATCCCTTGGAGTGAAGGGAAATAAACGGAATATTATTGTTCCAAATAATCCATCTACTATTGATGCAGATCAAATTCTTACTGTTAATTTTCCAGACCTAGGAGAGAATGAAGTGATTGTGCCAGGCTCACGCGACTTACTTTCAAAATAGAACTCGAATCAACAGATGCAAACAGGACAGTTGTCCAGAATCTGGGACGGGCAATTGTTAAGAAAATTTCTATAAAACTTGAGGGGCGAGAAATATTTTCTTTACACAATGCAGACATATTTTTAACCTATTCTGATCTATGGCTAACCGAGAATGAAAGGGCTGATCTTGCGTTTCAAGGAATCGAAAATGAAGAAGCACTAAAAACATAGAATAGGCGCTGAAGATGCTAATAAAGCCGGCAAAAAGTATGTGGCTGTAAATTTTGCGTATGGAAATCGCTTTTCTATTCCCTTAGATTTGAGTTGTTAAGTGCGCATGCGCCGTACTATCAAGGAGCATTAAAAGACAGATTGTCATATGAACTAACTTTTAACGAATACAAACGTGTTATCAAATCAATCAGACACCGAAGCAAAGTACAGCATTTCTGACATCGCGTTAGAGTTTGACATTGTTAGCAACCTGATTTAGCAAGGTTTATTAAGCAAAAATGTCAGACAAAATTAGCAATATATTACGAAAGATGTGGATCACCATTCTACACATTCCGGAAGCAGGGCAGACACTACATGGAATTTTAGTTTTAGTGTCTCAGCAAAATCGGTTAAAGGTATTCTATTTCTGTGTGAAGATGAAGAAACCATTCAATAGAGGAAGTGAAAAGTTTATTAATCCTAAAATAACGAAAGTACAATGTTCGATTGAGGGTAGTCCTAACCAAATCTACGCTAGCGGGCTTAGACCTTATCAGCATTTTGACGAAATAAGAAAATTGTTTGGGGGCGGGAGGCATAGAAATCCAACAGCAGACCTTGTGTCTAAAGATCTACACCTTCACAATGTTAGACTCGATGATTATTTAACAACAAAATACGGTTTATGGATTGACCTAAGATCGACAGAGGTTAATAAGTTGCATGGTAGTGGGAGAACTGTTACAGAAGTAATAAACATTCAAATTGATAAAGAAAAGATGGTGATAAACTAGTTAATGTACATTTGTTTTTAATATATGATGTGCAGCTGAATATTCTAGATAACAGGTTTCAAAATATAGAAGGCTAAATTATTTTTATTTTAAAAAAGCATGCCTGTTGACGTTTATCCAAAAGTACCTACAACGCCAGAGTCGCCAAAAGAAGAGATAGTAGAAACCCCTGAAGTAAAAACCTTCAGATTAACCAACATTACACAATGCAACAAAAACTAGAGCAGGACCTTTCAAAATACAGCAAAACCAAACGAAGGTATTCTGCTGCCTTTAATGCTGTTACCTATGTTTAATACTGGAGCATCGACTATTAGTGCTGCATCGGCAGGAACAAGTGTAGGCCAGAGAACAGTAATATGCCGCTTCTGACTCACTTGCTACTCCACCACGTTTTTGGGCGAAAGTGGCCTAAAAGCCGCCTATTCCTGTTCTCTGACAAGTAACCAAAAAATAACGACCTACAAACAAATATACTGTGTAGGGTTATCCGTTTTCAATACTAATTTACTAAACTTTTTAGATTTCAGTTTTTGCTTGATCCTATGTTTTTCCTGATCTTTTTCACTCAACATTTTTTCGACGGCAAACATTTTCAAATGGTTCTGTCTTTCAGGTGAATACTGAAATAAAACTTACAGTCCTTGAACTGTTCTCTAAAGTCTTTTAATACTGAGTTATATTTTTGACATAAAATCCACACACTTGTATCTGCATGTCTTCCAACTGATAGCTAGTTTTGATTAAGTGTTTCTCTTTTTAACTAGGTCTCTATCTGCCTGAACAGCTAATCTATAATAATAGTGTCTGCGTTCCTTTCAAACAGTTTATAAAACTGTTCTAAACCACTCACTCAGTTTATTGCTAGGGATCAACTAAATATATTTCATCATCTGTCCATTATAAACCTTCTATCATGATATGGCTTTGTTCCGTTTAAGTGTTGGGCAGAAAATTACTACTATGATCAAAATTATAGCGATATATGTTTTGTAATAGGTCGAGGGAAGCAAATATTGTTTTTCCACAAACAGTCTGTCGCAAATCAATGAACAATGGAGGGGTTTTTGTCATAAGTTTAACTGCTCCATGTTTTATAATAGAATTTAATCTAATCCGTTATTTGTTTTTATCATGGCTCTCTGTCAAAATTGTTCAGTATAATAAAATCTATAAGGTTCTAATGTGTAAGATTAATCCAATTCAGTGCGGTTAAGATTGTTTCTATTTAGACTAATATTGATTTTTTTGCTTGTTGTTATGACCGTAATCATCCTCACCATTGTGAGAATGACGACAGTACTTTAGACTGTCAACGTCTAAGTTTTGCCAGTAATAGAATTCCTTATTTAAAAAGGACGTCACTATATCGCCCACAACCCCATCCCTCTCCTTATTTTTTAGACAGAAAATTTCAAATATCCTTGTTGAACGCGGCTCCTAATTTCATTTGCAGGAATGAAACTGCTAATTTTGTAGAAGCTTCCTTTTAATAACCGTTTCTGTTGTGGAGGACGTACTGTTTTTTCCCATACGGCGTTATTTCATTGTCTTTCCGAATATGGTTCCTCTGCATAATAGACTTATCTGCATAAGGGCATGAGTTGAATGCTTTTTCTAAAAGGGACTTTTTTGACGGCTTAAAAAATGTAATGGGATTTATGAATGCAAAATTTTATTTCCCATTCTAAATTTGGTTTAAGTGCCATGTTGCGTCAGGTTTTCGAACTATTTTATATTCATACTGGCCAGCATTATTTGCTTCTACATTGCGCAGTTGCCCTTAGTTTAGGAAATTTTTGTTGCGCCACCTCTTTGCGTTTATACATCACCTTCTTTAGTGTACTCTCAATCCATACAAAGCGCGCCTATCTAACCGTTTTGTTCAAATGGTCCGCAACGTCTGCAAGGTCTTTTAATTCTAATGTTATACACCTTACAGGCGCTAATGGAAACTCCGGATTCTTCTGGCCCCCGCGGACATTTTTTAGTTCAGCTTAGTATTTATTTCCAAAAACAATGTGCAGCGTTATCACATTTTTACGACTGACCCTGCTTTTGGTGTGATCTTTAGATTAAATGATCCGACCCTCCCACAAACTAAATCTTTTAAACTGTAAAAAATTAGGGAATTGTATTAATTTCCATAATGCAATAGCAGCTTTTCCTGATGGGAAGAGCTCTTAAAACAGTGAGGGCCTTCCTATGTAAGTTTTCATCAGTGCTCAGCTCTCCCAAATGAACTAGGTAATTGATGTAAGCAAGATCGAGCGGATTTTCTCCCTCATAAGTAGTTTTCTGGTTGGTGTAACCTCTTAATCTATAAATTGTTCAGCTGCAAAGCTAACATTTTAGCTTGGCTCTTTATCAAAATAGTAACCTGCTTCTTCTTCAGGGCTTGAATGTTAACATGTTTTTAGATTTGCATATTGTTAAGTTTGAGCGTGTAATGTTGAAGTTACTCATTGCTTCTTTTATGAGCAAAACCGTATTAACCATCTGGTATTGTTAAACGGTAAACTTTGTGCCCCTGTTTTGTCAACTTTTAGAAACCTTATTATTCTCCCTGGCTTTACTTTATATTAAACCATACGACTTTGTAAAATATTTAATGCGAGGCGCGACCGTTTTGGTTCCGCAATTGTTCTCAATAGCATGATTCTAAACACGAAGATCGGTTTCTTGTGAGTTGTTATTGTTTAAACATTTTTTAATCGAAATAAACATGACTGCATTTAAATATCTGTGCAAAATATCTGCTGGGCGCACTTCAATCTTAAAAATATAACAACTGATACTCTTGCTTTTCTGTGACTCAGTCTGCACCTGTCAAGTAAAGGTTTGTCAACTTTTTTCCATTGGGACAAATATCTAACCCCCTATTAAAAAAGTACTACATCGAAAGTGTGGTTTAAGTCATCCCAGATGCAGTTTTCAGAACCAGTTAAACTTTAGCTGTGTTTGCGCTCTACTGAGGTGTGGAAGTGGTCGTATGCGGATCACTAAAAATATCATCCTGATCCTTTGGTGAGGTCAGTGAGTGTACAGATTTCATTTCTTATTACCACCTTCAGACGTATTTGCTGAACTGAGGCTCCATTACCAAATGACTAAACCGTTAATCATTCAGCAAAGAATAGACATGAAGCTTTTGAAAGGATCTGTAACGAATTCTATATTTAAGGCCAAGACAGAGTTAGACAAAAGTTTGGTCCATTAAATCATGGCTTAGGCACCCCTTATTTTTGGGGCGTGCACAGAAGTATACTATGGACTGGAATCCTCCCTAACACATCTTTTCTTACAGGCCGGCTTGTTCACCTCGGGTCCATAGAGCAAAGAGCATAAAACAGCATGGACAACATTTTATCTTAGACACTTTAAGGGCCTAATAGAGCGGGAATAGAACGAAAATAAACGACTCTGTTCGTACTTACGTTTGGTGTTTGCTAGGTTCGCAAGCACAAACGAGATCGAGCATAACTGATCCTTCTACTGGCTTTGATGCACAAAAAACAATACTTAGCAATTTAGAGGACGCCAGTATATTCTACAGTTGATTTACCTTCAAGTATTAAACGGGTACCAACATGTTTTACAATACGCAAGATCGAAAGTAGACTTTGTGTTGGCACTGGTTTTATAATGCTGACTTCTGACCTCAGACCTCCAGGTAGGAACTATAAGAAACTACAACAATGAAAAAAACCTTGTGGAGGCAATGAACAGAAGGTCGGAAAAAAACGAATAAATCTGAGCCCAGTTAATATTGCAAGCAATAAAAAATCAAGATGAACCCCCCAAGATTAAGTCATCAATCCCCGAGGCCAAAGCCCAAAAGACCGGTGAAGACGCCAAAAAAAGTAAAGACCATGAAATATGAAAAGGGACAGCATTGTTATTGGATTAACTGGCCTTAGGATTACTCGGCTTTATTTTACTAACTATAAACCCAATATTAAAGAGAAACTAAATGCCCTAAGCTGTCGGCCATAAAGCCAACTCTTTGCCTTGCAGTAGACAAAATGCCAGCTAACGATACTCCATAATATACCTGGCAAAGTGTATATCGCTTTACCAGCTAATTGTTTTTTTTAATAAACTCGCAAGATGTTCATGCTGTTTATTTTACCCATGTTTTATCAGATGGAGGAGATGGCGATGGAGGCACTGAACTTTGCCTCCACCACGCCTGGAATAGCCTCACCAGTTGTACTTATTGCAAATCCTAAGGCTGTTATTAACGCTTGCTATGTGACTCCTTGCTCTCCTTTCTAAACAGTGTTCGTATTCGATTCTGCTAGTGTTGTGTCTTTCATATAAAAATTTTTTCGATAGTTCTCTTATTCTATTTCACTTGAGTTCGTAATTGGTCCTCGGTTAGTAGTCAGCGCTTCTAGTCATGATTGATCTTTCTTGTTCAAGATTTTTAGTCTTTGTTTTATTCTTTCTTTAATATCATGCCCTCGATGGCAGTCGTCAGCCTCAACAGTTTTTCTTATTTCTCTTTTTATATGCCCTTATCTAGTTCACCTAGTTTTGCTAAATTGTTTTTTTTAATTACCCCATTGATGGTTCTTAAAGACGATCAAGGGTAATAATTCTCTCTCAGGTAGCAGTGGTTCGTGTATTAGTATTTAATGCTGTTTCTTCTCTTCTGTGAGTTCTGCGCTATGATTTATTACTTCGTCCACTGTTTGAAATTAAATCTTCAGGTTTTGTGTTTTGTTATTGGCTACCTGTTGGGAGGTTTTGGTAGTTGTGTTTTGATGTTTAGGCAATTTTATCCCTATTTAACGTCTGGTTTAGTTAAGGCCAAGGCGATTTCGAACTTCCACCTGAAGGTTGTTTTTTGATTGTTAACCCATGACTACAAAACTTTGATGAGTCTCGTCTTATGTGTAAGCTGAAAAGGTTGTCCTTGCTTGTTTTTTTTACCTACAATTGGTCATCTTTTACTTCAAAATCATCAGGGTTATATAGTTTTGGGAGGTTCTAGTCCTAAATTTGGTATAATGATCTGACCTTACTTTCTGTTAATTCAGCCCTTTGCGCCCCCCTCTAATTCATATGCAATGAGAGCCCTGACGATGCCGCTCCCAAGGAGAATCACTATGTCGTCTCCAAGGATCAGGAATACCATATTCTTCATCTTCAATGCCTGCCATGTTTTTAAATAATGAACTTTTTATTTTTTTTGGGGGTTTTTTTCTTTTTTTTGTTAAAACTGTCACAAATATATGGCTCGTTCTTTAACCCGCTAGAAAACTGAAAGAACCCCGCGGTCTGTCGAAGGGAAATAAACGGAATATTACTGTTCCAAATTATCCGTACTATTGATGCGGATCAAATTCTTACCTGTCAGGTTTCAGACTAGGAGCGGATGATTCTGATTGTGCCAGGCTCTGCACGGCCTTACTTTCAAAATGGAACTCGCTTCAACAACAGACCCAAACGGACGGTTGTTGCAGAATCTGGGGCGGCGGCAATTGTTAAGAAATTTCTATAAAACTTGAGGGGCAAGAATATTTTCTGTACACAATGCAGAAATTTTTTAAACTATTCTGATTATACGGTAACCGAGATTGAAAGGGTGATCTTGCGTTTCAAGGATATTGAAAAAATGATGATGGACTAAAAACACAGAATAGACGCCCGGGAAATGCTAACCCAGACGGTAAAAAGCATTTAGCTGTAAATTTTGCGTATGGGAAATCGCTTTTCCTTCCCTTAGATTTTGAGTTGTTAAAATCTCATGCGCCCCTACTTTCAAAGGAGCAATCAAGGCAGATTGTCATATGAACAAACTATTAATGGAATACAACGGTTATTCAGTCATCAGACACCAAGCAAAGTCCAGCATTTTCTGACATTCGTTAGAGTTTGACGTTGTTAGCAACGCTAACTTAGCTGGGCTGATTGGGCAACCAATATAGTCAAATTAGTAATATATTTGAAAGAGTGTGATTCATCCAGACAACATATCCAACAGCAGGGCAGGCAAGACACTATAGGAATTTTTAAGTTTTAGTACCAAAGGCAAGAGATACGCCTTAAAGATCGCTGTGTGAAGATGAAGAACCATTCAAAAAGACAAACTGAAAAGTTTATTAATCCTAAAATAACGAAAGTAACAATGTTCGTTTGATGGTAGACCTAAACCAAATTACGTAGCGGGCTCTTAAAACACTTATCACCATTTTGACGGAAATAAAGAAAAATTGTTTGGGGGCGGGCGGGGTATGAAAATCCAAAGTAGACCTAGTGTCTAAAGATCTTACACCTTTCACAATGTTTAGACTTGATGGATTATTTAACATCAAAAATACGGTGTATGGATTGACCTAAGGGCAACGGGGGATAATATGTGCATGGAAGTGGGAGGAGAGGAAAGGAGAGGAGGGAAGAAAGAGGTAATGAACGTAATAACATTCAAATTGATAAGGAAAAAGAGAGTGATTAAACCAACTTAATGCCATTGTTTTAATATATGATGCGCCTGTGAAAATTGTAGATAACAGATGAAATAAGTCATAGTATATAAATTATTTTTACCATGTTAAAATGCATGTCTGTTCAGGTTTATCCCCAAATGTGCCCTCAGCGCCAGAGTCGGCCAACGAAGGGATAGTAGAAACCCTAACATTAAAAACACTTCAGATTAACAAACATTCGCCAATGCAACAAAAACTAGAGCAGGGACCTTTCAAAATTACAGCAAACCCAAACGAAGGTTTTCTGCTGCCTTTATGCTGTTACATATGTTATAATTACTGGAGCTTCGACTATAAGCACCGATTCAGCAAGGGAACGAGTGTTGGCCTCTTAAGCAACAGGCATAGGCGCACCGTCAGCTTTACCTCTAGGCGGGTTGTTCTTTGGCTCTCGGCCTGTGCTCATTAGCTGTAGGTGGCTGCTAGCTAAAAAATAAAAACTAAACTCCACAAGACACAGCCATGGTTTTCAACTAATAAAGCTAAACTTAGTTCCTTTCAGTCTTGATAATAAATAAAGCACTAGCTGACTCAAACACACAGGATGAAGATTTTAGTCGTTACAGGCGATTTTGGGGTGTGGGGGGGGGACTATAAAAGACAAAGTTTGATCTTCAAAAAAAGGCTGAGGGCCACAAGATTTTCTCAACAGCAGGACACGATCAGATAAAAAAGGAATGTTTAAAAAAAAGAAAACGGAAAACATTAAACTCTGCTCTAAACAGCTCACATTAACAACGTTAAAGGGTTGTATATACTTTAGGTTTATGAGTCAAGCACAAAATAGACCGTTGATACTGATTAATTATTTTTTTGATTTATATAAATATTTTGGAGTTAGAACGAAACTCAGCATGGATAAGATATATGAAGGACCGGAACGAATTGTTTGAAGGACTGCTCGGAGGGAGAGCGTTTATCAAAAGACTTTAAATGATATCAGTCTAGATGTTATTGATTCAGCAGCGTACGGGCAAGTGTTAGGTTCATGCATTTCTCAAGTTCCAAGTAAACTAACAATAGACCCGCCAGTTAAAGTAATGTTAGCTTGTTTTTATCGACTATGTAACAATAAATGAGAATATCTAGATGTCTGGGTTTTCAAACCTAAACAACAGACTATTCTTTCTCATCATGGACTTAACTACCTGGTGTTGGGCTGACGAGCTGTTAACACAGTTTGATGTGGCCGCTGAAGAAGCCAATAATGAGAGGCTCTAGGTGTCATGGGCGAAGTTTAGAGAGCAGATTAAAACAGGCTAGTATGCGCGATATTGTAGGCAATGCGTACTTTCCCACTACCTCCAGCATTAGTGCAAAAAAGGCAGTTCTAAAACTAAAGAATTACAGACAACAAATGTTTTATGTGGTGTGTTCTAGCAAAGGTGCATTGCGTCTGCAAAAAACGCAGAGAGAGTGTCTAAAACTATCGCCCTTACATCAATGATCTTAACTTTTGTGGAATACCTTTCCTGTGTTAGCGCGGTTTCTATTGATCAGTTTGAAGAACAAAACAAACCAATAACTGTTAATGTTACACAGGGGTGAGGAAACAAATCTATCTGCCATTAAAGTGTCCAAGAAACCGCCAACAATAGGTGTCCAGACAAAAATCATGTTGACTTACTACTGAAGTTTTCAACAGCGGGGGCTGCCACATTACACATGATACGAACAATGAGTAAACTAATGCAGCATACTTCAAAAGATGTGCAACAAACAAGAATTCTGCAGAAAATGGGTTTACTAAGATTCCATCTGTTCAAGCCGCAAGCGAACATAAGAACACATTGTATAGGCCCAGTTGACTGTAATACAGAACTATTACGCCCCACCCGGAATCTAAGTTAGTTTTATGAACGGAAACGGGCTGCAACTTAGTCCATACGTACGGTTTAACGCAGACTTTGAGTCGCTTATTGTTTCTTATGAGGGACCAACCCCACAGAAACGCCCAAAAACAGACACTTTGTGAGTTTTCACCAGAATCTGTTCATTTGTTCATTGTTGTCCAGGACGGATGGCGCTCATTCAACCGCCAGGAAGAATTATACAGAGGACCAAATGCGGCTAGAGATTTTTACAGCGCCATGCAGCAATGTGCGTTAATGATTGTTCTAATAATCTGAATTTATCTGAAATCATGTTGACGCCTGGAGATCCAACAAACTGTATGACTTCAGCCAACTCACTGTTGGATTTGTGGTTTAGGCTCTCATCAGACGTAGCGAATTCCGACAGTAAGAGACCATTGATTCCATTAGCGGAAAGTTCCGAGGAGCTGGCTCAGTAAAAAAAAATGCCAATCTTCAACTAAAGTATGAACAAAGACATGGAAAAGCTGCCTATATTCTTTCACAACTTGTCGAGGTTACGACTCTCACCTTATAATGCAATCAGTCAACCAGCGCCTTCAGGTAGTCATGCATTGCCAGTCATCAGAAAAGTACATTGTCGTATTCACTTTAATAACATGTCTTTTTTATGGACTCTATGCAACACAGATGGGATCATTGAGTCACGCCTGGCGATGTCCTTAAAGTCATGCCCAATAACGAAGAATATTTTGACCCATACTCTCGTTAAAGAAAGGGCGTGTACTTATGGTACATGAACAGTTGGGAAAGGTTTTGACGAAGATACCTTCCAACTAAAGGCGCGTTCTTTTCTAGTTTAGAGGAAAGGGTTCAATTAGTGATTCCAGATTACAGCATGCTCACGATGCGTGGCAGAAGTTAGATTGTAAAAACTGATGGGAGGACTATCATGACTCTTACTGATGGCTGATGTGTGTTTGTTGGCGGATAATTTTGAAAATTATAGAAAGACCTGCATGAAAATTATAGCCTGGATTCCGCGCTATTTACATTTCTGCGCCCGGGATGAGTACGGACGCTGTCTTAAAGTTTACTGGAGTAGATTGATTTATTGTCTGACCTACCAATTGATTCAGATGATTGAAAACGGATTGCCGTGGGGGAAATTGTATGGCGTCGCATCTTTACTGTAAAGCAAATCAACAAATTCTTGGACGGATTATGATCTGAGTAAAAGGTCTAACTAATCTCATGTAATTTAGATGCAAACATATGTTTATGGATTGGCCTTTGGCGCAATCTGCTTCCATTTTACGTCAAACTTTAAAATGTACATTGAAACAAATCCGGAAAAAACATTCAAAAGCATTAAAGTGGTGGGCAGTTTGACGCCGGGTCAAAACCACCCCCCACCGTGGATACTTCTAGAAGTTGACTTAGAATATCCTCATGAACTCCATCGAACCTGCATAATGACTATCCATTAGCGCAGAAAGCCTAAAGATGGCAAAAAACAGAACCACCTAACTTGTGCACTAATCTTCGAGGCAAAAAAAATTATGTCTGTCATTACAAGACTGCTACAATTTTATTTAAGGCATGGTTTAAAGTTAACAGCTGTTCATGTATTATTCGCTTACGATCATGACAGTTCATGAAACACATTACATCATGAAGAAACACTGGGATCTCGAACTACAATCACACGATGCGTCAGAATAAAAAGATTTTTCAGATGATGAACAACAGCCTGTTTTGGAAAGACTATGGTGAATCCGCACAAGCGTAAGATGTTCAGATTAGTCACCAAAGGAAGGAAGCAATTAAGCTGACTTAAAACAAATTATCAGGACTTCAGAAGATTTCATGATCAGCTTTTTGGCATAATGATGAAAAAATAAAGAAAGTCAAATTGGACAAACCTGTATTATTGGGTTTAACCGTTTTAGAATTATCAAAGTTTTGATGTTAGAATTTCTTTATGACTACCTTAAAGCCCTCGTTTCCCGAGTCCGAGTACTTTACACAGATTCAGATAAGTTGTTTTGATATAGATATCCCTTAACTGAGACAATCATAAAGGACTGGGAATTTGAAGTAGCTAAAGGGCATGCAGGGATGGTATGACACATCCGATTACCCTAAGCATTCGCCTTTGCTTTCATCCGTTAATAAGAAGAAGGGTTTAGGAAAAATGAAAGGATGAAATTATCTGGAAATGTGATCAAGGTGTTTTGTTGGTTTAAGGTCGAAAATGTCCAGTATTTCGAAGCCCAGGAGAGGAAAACATTAAGAAAAGCAAAAGGATATCTCGCAAGGTGTTGTGCAGTCAACAACATAGTCACATGACCAACTATCCAAAGAATGCATTGTTTGACAACTAAGGGGGCCTTTTCATCATGACAACGTATAAACGTTCCGATCTACTCTACATGACGTATCAACACAACTGTGCAACAAAGAAGTCATTAGATAGAAAACAAAACAAAACGTTGTGTGTTTTTAATCCAGAAGGTTCATATGCAATTGGTCTCCTGGAGGGAGGGCGTTATATTAAAGCGGGAATGTTGTTGGTGGGATTATCTGCAGGTTCTTCCTTCACAAAAGATCTTTGAGGAGCTGGTTGTTTGTTGTGTCAGTTTCTCGTAAATAATACAACGCGGATTCATTTTTACATTACTTTTTATTTCTGTGGATCAACGCTCCATACGGATCGGTTCCCTGAATGCGAGTGTTCCCTTTCCGCTTCCCCGGTAAATAAAGGTACCTACGTTCCAAACCAAACGGCATTAGTTTGCTGGATGAAGACTCTCCTTCAACAACATTTATTGTTTTTCTTTTGATGTGCTTGTACTGGTTTTAACCCTTTAAACCTTCTTCATTATTCATTTGCGCGTTAGATCTGGGGGCAGTCTTCTAACCATTCTGTGTTGCGAGAATTGTCACTCGGCTCTCTGTGATACTGTAGGAAAAAAGTCTTTCAGATAACTGTTTGTTAAAGTTTTCAACCAAAGCCTGTGATCTCGTGAACTCCTGGAATGCCTCTTTTACATGGTAACTCTATGTTTCTAACAATAATGGATTCATCTCAGCCTTTAAAATTCTTTTCCATCATCGACTTGAATCATTGCCGTGGGATAAGTTAGCGGGCCTCGTTGGTATATAGTTGTATGGCAACAGAGCAAAGCAGCAGAAGACTTTTGGTGTCTACTGGTTCCGCTCATTTGTATCTTGAAGCTATGTCATGACTGTGAGCGCCGTACCTATAAAAATCTTTTCGTCTATTCGTATCATGAGGTAAATATAGAAGGTCCATTTGATGGGTGTCGTTCGTATTGTATTACAAAGTGCGGTTCTCTGTATTCGCCTAGGCGAGGTAATATAATTTGCCAAATCGCTAGTTTAGATAGCCATTCTTTGCCTGTGTGTTCACTGACTCCCGCTGCTTCGCTTAGCTTTATGATTGCTGTTATTCTTCCCCAAGATCCTTTCGGTGAATAAAAGATTTTGTTCATTTTTATTCAGCCAATATTATGCCGCTCAACAAAATACACAACGGTCATTGCCAAAGCGATAAACTAGATTTCTTGCATCTTTTGTTTTTCTGATGGCTGATAAAAGTCACTGAATTTTGGTGGGGGCAATGTTTCGATTGGTTTGCCTGTTAACCACTCCCCGCCCCCCCCCACCCCCATGTACCCTACTTCTTTTATTGCTTGATCCTAACCTGTAACTCTTTAAAGAGAGTGCCCATCCGTAAGCTGCATCGTCCTTTTTTTCAGTTTGTTATTAATAAAATCTAACTGCTCAATTCTCTGCTTTTCATAGTTATCTTGGGCGGCTGTGCTAGTTGCTCCACAGCTTTGTTTTGTCTTTTTTCTTCTCTCCATCATCCAGTAGTTTAGTTTCCTAATGCGTAATTACTTCAGCTAAAGCAGCGGCAATTCATACTGACATCCCCTATAATATTACGAATGAAGCCATTTTTATAATGTATTTTTTATTTTACATATTTATACTGTCTGGAACTATTCCTTGCATTTAACTAGATAAAATCCTTTCGTTGTGAATGAAGCTGCAATGATAGCAACTTATGCTATGGCTCTGAATCCGACTCTAATGTCTAGCTTGCCAAAGATCTGCTGGTCTTAATTCTTAACAAGCTTTTGACCATGCATTGTGTATCCTATACTTTGCGCCTCCTAATAACAGCAGAATGGAAACAAGATTGGTATAACAGTTTTTTCGGTGCTCATTTTTAAAAAATCTTAAAATAATCATTAATTAATAAAAAAAACATGAACAGTGATGTCTCTTCTACAGGCTACATGAGCGCCCTAAAGCCATCTTGGATCTTACAAATGAAGAAAGTTAGATGACCAAGTGTTATGCCCCCAAAAGGAGACGGTTGTATTCTTTGGCACATTGTGGAAAACAAAACAGCTTCTCGGAAAATGATTCAGCATTGGATACAGTCTCAAGAGATGTCGCCACAAGACATTATAATGTATCATATCAGGTATTGAAGTGGCAACTAGGATCAAGAATGGGTTAAAAAGTGTCGGGCAAAAGAGTTTTAGTTTGTACCACTAATACTTGTCAGATAGTTTTGTCCCATCGATTCTGAACAAAGATTTTATGTCTGATTTAACGAGGGACCAGTTTTAACAAGTCATTAGGTCTCTAAGGATGTGATCTGTATTACAGATTTGTAACAAGTTCTCGCGTTTATCATTGGATTCCACCTTTTAATCATATAGCTTTTAAAACCCTTAACACATTACTCGAGACCCACCGCCTACACCTTAAATTCATCCACCTACCCCAATCCACATATTGTAGTATGTATTCTAATATCGCTATGTGTTTGATATTTGTATTATCTGTCACATTTTGTTTTTCGATATTGCGTAAGCGTACATCGTAGACTTCTATAGAGTTAGAATGTGAAAGATATAATAATAATAAGTTCGAATGTATTGAATATTAACTTTACCTTCACTGTCAAAGAAATCGCGCCCCACCTGACTCATACTCTTCCATTCTCTCTCTCTCTGGTTCCCTAGATAATCTCATTACCCAAAACCAAAATATTGCTTCGTATCAAGCGACTCAAGGTTCTCACACTCCTTCATGAACCCCACACCACACTTCAACGCGCCCCACCCCCGCCCAAACGCCCAGAACAAGATTGATTCAATGCCAGAACTATAAAACACCACCATCTCGCTCTTCGGGGCAGGGGGATGGGTCCCTCTGTCAATCTAGTGTGTGTGTGTATGTAAAGTCTTCATGGACTATTTGAAACTTTAATACGGTTGCTCATTTTTGGCGCCCTTGTGCTGTTGGGGGCGGTTATTCACGGTTATAAATATATAATACAATGGCAACAACAACAAAAGCAGTCAAAAAATCAGAACGCTAAAATCACAGAAAGACAACAAACTACCAGAAACCGCCAAAACAAAAGATCATTTTGATCCATTTCCGATGCAATACATATTTTAAGAACTTAATTTTAAATTTTTTGTGATTTTAAAAATAGATCATGGCCGGATTATATTTGTTTAAAATGATGGAGTCCCAAAAAAAAAATAAAGACATGGCCAGTCTATAAGAAAAACATTTTCCATAGCCAGATTTGTAATTCCTATGCGGTTGCATTAGACGTGTAAGGAACTTCATTAAGATCTATGCTTAACCAATCTCGCGCCAAAGGACGCTGAGCAAGACATCTTAATGATGGCGCGTTTCTATGAGGCGTGTGTGTACTATATAGGACATTTATATTTAAGATAAAAACATAGATTGTCTTGTTTTTTTGAAATCTATAAGATAACTTAAATAAGAATTGTTGTACTTAGAGGCATGACGTAATACAATTTGAGGTAACTTGAGGTAAGTACTTGAGGATGACTTGAGGGACGTCTTCAGGTTAAGAACTTTAGAAGTGACTTGAGGATAACTCTGACGGAGCTTGAGTAAGAAACTAGGATGGACTTAGAAGTGACTTTGGGGGTAACTTCAGTAAAGAACTTAGAAGTGACTGAGTGTCGCCCTGTGCATGCGTGGGTCGTGGGGGGGCAAGCAGGGTAGGGTGGGAGTTGGGACGTGGGGCGCGCACCTTTGATTATTTAAGAAACAAATGTCCAGAATATGATATAGTTATGATCAGTAAAATCAAACAACAATGACAGCTGCGACAAACAACAACAATAAACAGCATATATACACGCACAATCGCACGCCACACACACACCACATGATAGGGAGGTGTTGCACTGGAAGAATGGGAAAGGGTTTTATGGTTGGGGCTTGTGCGCCGTAAATTCAAGACTGCTGTCGGTCTCTATGATCAACTGAAGAATTATTCAAAGCAGCCACAAGTGCATTTATCAAAAGCTTGAATTTAATTAACAAGACAGGTGAATAAAAGTCCACTCTGTGGCGCCCGAAGGCAGCCAAAAAAAGTTGGACGCTAGGGCTGTGTTCGTATGTGAATAGGAGCATTGAAGCAAGTAGGAGCAGAAGAAGTTGATGCAGAGCCCGGCGTTGCTTAACCCGTTATTTTGTTAGATTTCATGTCATTTCCCTTGCTGAGTGGTTTGCGACAAGCAGAGCCCCGGCTATGCATAACGTTTTTTTAGAATATTGTCATTCTCCCCTTGCTGGGTGGTTTGGACTGGGTGCTCTACTGTGGATGTTGTGCTCCAAGTCGTGTTGGCACACGTGGAATCTGTTTCCACGTGGTTGGCATAATCTGGAACCTGCCGATGACTGTTAATTGGTTCAGTCTACTAAGGATGAAGTTTAAAGGAAGTACCAACACAATATATACGGTTTAAATTCCAAAAAGTGCACTAGCAATGCACGCAGTTTTCTAGAGTTGGCCATCAGAAGATCAGTTTTTTCCTTCAACCAGTCTCCCCAATGTTGCTGTATTTTCCCCCTGTTTTTGCCGAGAAGTTCATGCAATCTTTACACACAATTCAAAAAATCCCAAATTGACTGTAAGATCATGATAGTTTGTGCATTTGCCTTTCGATGTTCCTGACCCCTCTTTTCAGTCTGTTGAACTGATTTCATCTTCCACTTTCAGGTTGTATTAAATAGGTATCTGTTAAATAACTCTCTTGTTACTTTTTTTTACAATGTCAGCTTTGTTTGCAAGAAGGCTATTCATGAAGTTTCTGCTGGAGCTGAAAATTCTTTCCTGCTCTTTTTGATTGGTACCTTCCTTCTCTTGAATAAAAAGCTTCATGTTTTCTTTTGGTTTTTTTTGGCAGTTTCTGCGGCCATCAGTTGAGTTGGGTCAAAACATCTTTCATTTTTCCAAAGGTAAACAATATATTTCATTGCAACAGCATGCCCTTCCTCTGTCCAATTGTAAGGCAGGATGGAGGGT
>JAFLJL010013724.1:15000-16842 GCA_018398815.1 Conus ventricosus | reverse complement strand
ATTGTATTGAAGCAGAACACAATACAATGTATTGATGGAGAACACAGTGCACGGTATTGAAGGAGAACTCACTGCCTTGTATTGAAGCAGAACACAATACAATGTATTGATGGAGAACATACTGCATTGTATTGAAGGAGAACACAGTGCACTGTATTGAAGGAGAACACAGTGCACTGTATTAAAGGAGAACACAGTGCATTGTATTGAAGGAGAACACAGTGCATTGTATTGAAGGAGAACACAGTGCATTGTATTGAAGGAGAACTCAGTGCATTGTATTGAAGCAGAACACAATACAATGTATTGATGGAGAACATACTGCATTGCTTTGAAGGAGAACACAATGCACTGTATTGAAGGAGAACATAGTGGACTGTATTGAAGGAGAACACAGTGCAATGTATTGAAGGAGAACACAGTGCATTGTATTGAAGGAGAACACACTGCATTGTATTGAAGGAGAACACAGTAAACTGTATTGAAGGAGAACACAGTGCATTGTACTGAAGGAGAACTCAGTGCATTGTATTGAAGGAGAACTCAGTGCATTGCATTGAAGGAGAACATAGTGCACTGTACTGAAGGAGAACACAGTGCACTGTATTGAAGGAGAACACAGTAAACTGTATTGAAGGAGAACACAGTGCATTGTATTGAAGGAGAACACAGTGCACTGTATTGAAGGAGAACTCAGTGCATTGCATTGAAGGAGAACATAGTGCACTGTATTGAAGGAGAACACAGTGCATTGTACTGAAGGAGAACACAGTGCACTGTATTGAAGGAGAACACAGTGTATTGTACTGAAGGAGAACATAGTGCACTGTATTGAAGGAGAACACAGTGCATTGCACTGAAGGAGAACACAGTGCACTGTATTGAAGGAGAACACAGTGCATTGTATTGAAGGAGAACTCAGTGCACTGTATTGAAGGAGAGCACAGTGCACTGTACTGAAGGAGAACACAGTGCATTGTATTGAAGGAAAACACAGTGCATTGTACTGAAGGAGAACTCAGTGCATTGTATTGAAGGAGACCTCAGTGCATTGTATTGAAGGAGAACACAGTAAACTGTATTGAAGGAGAACACAGTGCATTGTATTGAAGGAGAACTCAGTGCACTGTATTGAAGGAGAGCACAGTGCACTGTACTGAAGGAGAACACAGTGCATTGTATTGAAGGAGAACACAGTGCATTGTACTGAAGGAGAACTCAGTGCATTGTATTGAAGGAGAACTCAGTGCATTGTATTGAAGGAGAACTCAGTGCATTGTATTGAAGCAGAACACTATGCACTGTATTGAAGAACACTATGCACTGTATTGAATGAGAGCACAGTGCATGTATTGAATGAGAACGTAGTGCACTGTATTGAAGAACACTATGCACTGTATTGAATGAGAGCACAGTGCAATTTATTGAAGGAGAGCACAGTGCATTGTATTGAAGGAGAGCACAGTGCACTGTATTGAAGGAGAACATAGTGCACTGTTTTGAAGGAGAACACAGTGCACTGTATTGAAGGAGAACACAGTGCACTGTATTGAAGGAGAACACAGTGCATTGTATTGAAGGAGAACTCAGTGCACTGTATTGAAGGAGAACACAGTGCATTGTATTGAAGGAGAACTCAGTGCACTGTATTGAAGGAGAACTCAGTGCACTGTATTGAAGGAGAACACAGTGCATTGTATTGAAGGAGAACTCAGTGCACTGTATTGAAGGAGAACACAGTGCACTGTTTGGAAGGAGAACACAGGGCATTGTATTGAAAGAGAACACTGTACACTGTAATGGAGGAGTACTCAGTGCATTATATTGAAGGAGAACACAGTG
>JAFLJL010013724.1:2500-7500 GCA_018398815.1 Conus ventricosus | reverse complement strand
GACTCAGAGTTGTATTTCTGTGGGAACAATAACCATAGAGGATTGACTCAGAGTTGTATTTCTGTGGGAACAATAATCATAGAGGATGGACTCAGAGTTGTATTTCTGAGGGAACGATAATCATCTATAGGATGGACTCAAGAGTTGCTTATGGCGGTCATAAAGTTCTCCAAAAACAAACACAGTTAAACACGAATTATTCGAAAGTGAGATTGTCTACTCAAATGCTCCAGCGCACAGTTGTTCAGCCTAGGAGTGAGATTGTCTACTCAAATGCTCCAACGCACAGTTGTTCAGCCTTGGAGTGAGATTGTCTACTCAAATGCTCCAGCACACAGTTGTTCAGCCTTGGAGTGAGATTGTCTACTCAAATGCTCCAGCACACAGTTGTTCAGCCTTGGAGTGAGATTGTCTACTCAAATGCTCCAACGCACAGTTGTGCAGCCTTGGAGTGAGGTTGTCTACTCAAATGCTCCAGCACACAGTTGTTCAGCCTTGGAGTGAGATTGTCTACTCAAATGCTCCAGCGCACAGCTGTTCAGCCTTGGATGCGTTTAAAAGAGGAGGTGTAGGAGCCATTCATTTTGTCTCCGAATGTCGCAAGGTACTTGGGTTTGGGACCCTTATTTCCTATACATACGTATGCCCGTTTACATATATGTATGTATGTATGTATGTATGTATGTATGTATGTATGTATGTATGTATGTATGCATGGATGGATGGATGGATGGATGGATGGATGGATGGATGCATGGATGGATGGATGGATGTATGGACGATTGAATGGATGAATGCGCGCGCGTGCACACACACACACACACACACACACACACACACACACACACACACACACACACACACACACACGCACGCACGCACGCACGCACTCACGCACGCACGCACGCACGCACGCACGCACGCACGCACGCACGCACACACACACACATCTACCTACCTGTCTACATACATATATACATACTGTCACCGATCGGGGTAGTAAATCAGCCGTCCATGTGTTTGGAGTAATGGTAGTTCAGAAATAGAGAGCGTGTGCGCGTGTGCATATGTGTATATGTGTGTGTGCGAGCGTGCGTGTGTAAGATTGGGTTTTGGTTAAGGTGGAAGGTTAGGCTAGGTAGGGGGCTGGGGAAATAAGACATATAATATTCTTGAGTTCCAATCTTGACTTGTTGAAGGGATGGAAGCGGAGGTTGGTTTCGTTCCCGATTGTTACCCTTTTGTTACTTTGGTTCTACACCAGAGAAGGCGGGCAGGATATCGGCTGTTGTTGGTGTTGTCAAGTCTGGGAGTTGTTGTGGTAAACTGTCGTGTTGTTGCACGAGCAACAACTAGTCCGTGGGTCGGGCGTGTCAGCTCTGCGGAGGGATACGCTGCTCTGACCAATCGCTGTTTTGTGTTGTGAGTAGAGTTCACTTGATTCCGACCAGGGCGGAATGCGTTGGGGTAGCTTCACTTCGGTCCCTGGTGTTCGTGGGAGTGGACGTACTCCTTGTAGGTGCGGCGGCAGCGCCGTTAGTTTTTGAGGAGTGACTTCGAGTCATAGTTAGTGCCAGGTCCTCGTCGGGTTTGGGTGCCCTTGGCCTGTGCAGAGTCGGTGTCGTCTTTGTTGGCAGCGACTTCAGCCAGTTGCAGAACTGGTGTGGTTGAACGTCTGTTTGTCCAGGTTGGTGATTTGTTAGGTTCATGGTGGTGATGTTCGTCGTGTTGTCTTGTATTATGGCGAGTTGTACTGTAGTTGTCTCATGTTATGTTTAGTTGTATTATGTTTGTTGCGTATAATGGTTGTCTGGTATGATGTCGTTTTGGGTTCTGTGATTGAAACTTCTTGTCAGCCGTTTGTGTTGTTACCTCTTTTCTGTATATTCTGTAAGTAGTGTACATAGTGGTTCCTGAGTTCGATTGTCATGTGACAGTTTGGCTAGACAATGTGGGTTCGATATAATAACCGTGATGGACGGTGATGTAGATATTGGTTGTGATTAGTTCATGTTAATTTCAGGGGGTCAGTAAGAAGGTAATACGAGGTTGCATTTTGTTGAGGATCATAGTATGAGTCAGGTGCAGATGTGTCTGCGTGAATCGTAAAGGGATTGTGCTCAATTTCAGTTGTAAATAGTAGTAATTCGTTGAAATTGATTAACGATTTCGGAGTTGACCTGCACAGCATTGGAATCGGTTAACTGTGCAGTAGGGCCAAGGCTGATTTGTGGTCGAGTGGTTTATACTGGAGTACGGTCGTGACCATTCAACTTATATTGGTGTCTTTTCACTTTCGTTACGAGTCTTGGTTCTCGACGCGGGTGTCGTGCGCGTGCGGACTGTATCTGTGATATACGTATTTGGTACAGGACAGTGAGTCCATATGGTTAGAGTTTTTTTGTTTTTTTTTAAAAAAGTAAATGACAGTCGTCACACATGCAGGGATGTACGTGTTTGTGACAGAATAGGGTTGGAGAAAGATATCTTAGGTTGCAGGGAGACAGTCCCATTATAGAATTTTAGTAGTCGGAAAGAAGGGTAAGGTAAAGTTTAAGGTGGGTAGCTCAGCAGTTGATAGGATAAAAACGGAGGATGTGCAGCATGTAATATTGTATGAAGTATGGTTGTGTTGGCATAACAAGGATTAACCACTGGGTTATCTGACAAGAGATGACATGAGAGTGGGGTGCTGGATGGAAATTTTGGCGAACAAATCATGTTGTGTTGATACATGATTATAATTGACAGTGCAAAGAGGGGTAAGAATGTGAAGGATTGTGGCTGCGAGCCGATTCTCTTGTATGAATATGCTAGAACTGTGAACCGTTAAAAATTGATAAGTTTTTTTTGTTCTTTTGTTGTTGTTTTTTGAAAGATGTGTATTACTACTGATTACTATGTGGAAACATTTCCTTGTGAGATTGCCCATTTCCTAGTTTATTTAGTATTTCCTAAGGGGGCCCATGGAGTCCGTGTTGGAGTGTTTAGATTGGTTTTATTTCTCCAAGAATTGGGTGTGATTCATAATTCATATGTAATAGCGTAGATTGCTCAGAGAGAATATTGTTTTACTGCTGTTGTAAGGGTTGGCAGGGAATGGATCTGATAACCCCAAAGTAACGGGTTGGGGGGGGGGGTGTACTCGAAATTCAAGGGGTCACTCTCATGCCCGAGTGGGAAGTAGGCAAGGGAGATGGAGAGTTAAAGTTTTACCAGGTAGCCTATGGGCCTTGATGACTCGGGTAGTAGCAAAATTACAGTAGTGGCCTACAGTTGTGTCAGCAGGTATCCTGTTCCGTCCTGAGACTGGGGCCAGACCACTGCAGTCTACTGCCGCGTGCCGGCAGGTGAGCGGCGGCTCTCTGTACCCCGCTGTTTTTTCCCGGGAGAGGGAGACTACCCAGGCCGTCTGCCGTTTGTGAGGCAGCTCTCCTCCTCGCTACCGGGGCTCTCTGGGAGTTTTCCGGCAACTGTTACTATTCCCTGGTCGGGGCGTCCTGTGAGGGCGCTGCACCAGACCTTCCCTCACCTTCAGTGTCCGGCGGGCCTTCAGAGGAGGAGGCGTCGAGCCCCGGATCCGTCGAGAGGGCGTCTGGTGTGTGTGTGTGTGTGCGTTGGGTGTCGCGCTCATCGCAGGGAGGAGTCAGTCTGCGGGGAAGCCACGGTCAGCGCCAGGTGCAGAATCTTCCGGGAGGTGTCAGACTGTGAGGGGCCACGGACAGTGCTGTGAGGAGTGGAGCTTTCCGGGGAGGATGGCGTGTCAGGTTTTGTGGTAGGAAGGGGGTGTAGCTTTAGGCAATAGGGTTAGGGGTGTTAGCTACTGCCTCCTTTTAGGACGTAGTGGCCAGCGCAGTGTAGGGGACTTGTCATTGCCTCCTTTAGGACGCAGCGACCAGTTTGGTAGTGATCCGGGTCAAAGAGAAGGGCGAGTCCTGGGGAGAGGTGTGGGGGTAGTAGTAGTTTAGAGATTAGAGTCCCTTGGGTTAGTCCTTGTCCCTAGTGGTTAGCCACCACGTGTGCGGGCTATCTCTGCGTCCCTAGGTCGCAGTGATATACCGCAACTGGTGCTTTAGCATAGGTTAAGGTTCTCAGGGTCGTAGCAGGTAGTGTGGGTCAGTGAAGAAGTGAGATACCGGTGTGTGTTGTAGATGGAGTGAGTGGTGGCGCCATAGTGTGTGTGTGTGTGAAATAAAGAAGTGCGCATGATTGTAAAGCTGTGTTAGTGTGCCGTGTTGTCTGCTCTAGTGTGTAATAGGCGTGGGTAGGGGTGTAGGGCCGTCCGGCTTAGCGACCGTGACACATACCTTCCAACCTACCGACCAACCAAGCAACCACCGTCCCACCCACCGACCTTTTTCCGCTTGTAGCTTCTCATGTTGGCACAGAGAGAAAACCATACACAGATTATAAACTGGTATACTGCTCAGTCTCTTCATATAGCACTGGTGAAAATTACGTGAAAATTGCACAAGGACTCTATAGGGCCCCTTCCCACACCAAACGCTCTATGTCACGCACACGCACACACACACACACACACACACACACACACACACACACACAGAGTGGCAAATCAGAACTCGTGGTGGTAATATGCTGTGCACGTGCGCCCCTGGGCATCAATCACTAGCTTTAACTGCTTTCCCGATCGCTATTTGTGGTGTGCCACCAAAGGACAGACGGAGCGTGTGATTGCTCAGCTTCTCGTTGCACCAGAAAACAAATCTTAAATAAATGTTAGCGAACCGCTGAGAGAAACGTGGACAAACGAGTCACAAGACAAAAGACGACGCGTTTCGACCTCTTAGGTCTTCTTCGGGCAAGACACAAACACATAGGACAATGAAATTGGAAATGAAATGAGGCAGGGAACAGTAAACAATATACAGTAAAGAAGTAGGGTAACTGTTGCTCTCATTAGAAAACCTAACTCAGAGTAACGTTTATTCAAGACTGGCACAGCCTTTTGAACTTGAATAAAGTCAGACAAATACAAA
>JAFLJL010013723.1:0-28528 GCA_018398815.1 Conus ventricosus | reverse complement strand
CAACGAAATCCCAAGGCAATCGTGGTCTGCGCACCCGGACGACCTTCATGCAGTGACCCACATTAGCATCGTTAATTATTTTGTTTTCGGTACGGGGCGCATACACTACGGAAGAATTCAAAGCCTACGAAAGTCTGAAGGCGTACAGACTGTTCATTTCTGGCTGGGTTCGGGGATATCTGGACCTACAGACCGGATGGATGCCAGAACATTGTCGTCTCAGCAAAGGTATGTTTCATTAATTTGTTCTCAGTCAGTTAGTACATAGATCTGTGTGGTGTGCCTGCATGGTGTGTGAGTGTGTGTGTGTTGTGTGTGTGTTGTGAGTGTGTGTGTGTGTGTGTGTGTCAGTGTCTGCGTGTGCATGTGTGCGTGCATTTTGTGTATGTGTACATACGTGTGTGCCTGTGCTGCCTGAGTCAGTGTGTGTGTATATGTATACATGTGTGTGTGGGGTGTGTGTGTGTGTGTGTGTATGCTTGCAAGTTTGCAAATGCATGTGTTGTAATACAGCTGGTGTTGTTATGACTACTTTTGATCTGATTAATAAAGCTCATGATTATGTTATGTAGACTGTCTAATATTGCACATATGAGCACCCAAAGCACAGATATAAATTCACATACACATGCACCTTTTTGTCATTTCTCACCCTCTACAACATATATGACATAGGCCTAATGATGTATATGGGGCACAGTACACATTTGATGCGATCTGTACAGACACATCAAACATATATCAAAGAGGTCTAAGAATTCACACACATATGCATTTGGACTTTGAACTGTGAACTTTAATTAATCCTTTCGCCCATCTGGGGTATGCAGGATGTCAAAAAACAAAATAACCAATGATGCCTAACAAGTTGAACACACACACACACACCCAAATATATATTTACATGAAATAATGAGATATAATACAATTTCTAACATTAAACAGATTTCCATCTAAATTTCCTATTTTATTTGATCACTGAACATGACAATCATTGGAAACTGAAAAAAAAAGTGTTACTCACTGAAATGATTTGCCAGCCAGTTTTGTTCATTCTAATTTATCACAGTTTTTTTTTTCATTGTTCAAGCATTTACCAATGCAATAAAAGGGAACTAAGCTGGCTTAAATGAATGCATTGAACTTTTGAATACAACTTGCATATTTTGCGATGAAGTAATGATGTTTTCAGAAACTCTGAAAATGTAAATTTGGAATGGATCTGTATGACTTGCATTTAAGTGTGTAGTTGTTGTGACTTGTTAAGGTATTTTCAAACCTAACATGGTATATGTTGTAATAATTTCACGTATTACAAATAACATAAAAATTTCATCAATATAATATTCCGATATAGATGCAAGTTCTGTTTAGCAATACGTTTAGTTTACACACACACACACACACACACACAAAGAAATTTATACATTGCACTCCAAAAGTCATAAATTGAGTAATTGATTCTTCCCGAATTTTGCAGAAACTGCATATGGCCGAACAACAATTTCAGTTTTAATTTTTATGCAAAAACGTTTTTCTTGTTATTACATTCTTCATTTTCATGGAACAAATGAAAAATTGTACTTGCATGACCAAAATTAAAAATCAATATGCACAGTTATCAATGATAAGATAAGATAATGTTGCTTATAGCCCAGCCGACCGCAGAGGGCCACATCAGGGCTGTCACCACGTTAAAATCAACTCACCAGTCATTTAAAAAAAAAAAAAAAAAAAAAAAACTTTCACACATCTCATTAGATGACATCGTCTACAAACGCACCAGAAATTGCATTAAAAATCTTTCTTCCGTAAAATCTTAAATCAGATGAAAAATGTTAATCTCTCTCAAAAACTCAAGGATCACATCAGGCGGGACATCCCTGAACAGGATCTTCATGGACTCCGCTGTAAAATGTTTGTGTCTCACATCGTGCAAGTCCCAACACTCTAAAAGAACATGTTTCATGGTGAGTGGCGCATGACATGGAATGCACCACGGAGCTTCTTCACTCTTTAAAAGGTAAGCATGGGTAAAATTACGAATGGCCGGTGTGCAGCCGGCACAGAACCGTTTCCTCTTTACGACCTCCCGACGTGGATGGGAGGAAGTCCTTAAGGTTTGGACGGATCTGAAAGAGTTTATTATTCGTCTGTGTGTTCCAATCCTCCTGCCAGAGGTCTCTCACATAATCGTTAATTTTGGGTTTCACATCTGAGCAGGGGATATAAGTGTTGGACAGTTTCTCTCTTGTGGCGTTCTTGGCTAAACGATCAACCATTTCGTTCCGCCGATGCCAACATGGCCAGGAACCCAAGCAAGAGTAATGTTGTAACCGTCCGCCTTCAACTTGCTAAAAAGTTCAAAAAAAGTAAAAGTTCTGGATGCTGAAGGTTGCGGCCAGCTATGGCCTCCAAAGCTGACAGCGAATCCGACAGAACCAGAAAGTCCCTCTCGAAGAATGGGAGATTATCTTCAAAGCCAGTACTAGAGCAGTAAGTTCAGCAGAATAGACAGAAGCATCTGAATGTATATGTTCCAACAATATCTGAGAAGGAGCCCCAGGGCAGTAGGCTGCACAGGCCACTCCATCCTCAGACTTGGAACCGTCAGTGAAAACTTTTTGATAGGATGGGAATTTGGAACAGAGCTCGGCATACAAAGCCTTGTACGCCAGAGAGCTGGTAGACTCCTTACGGAAAGCTGCGAGATCAAAACGAATCTCTGGTGTGAAAAAGGTCCATGGAGGTTGTTCCGGAAACTTGGAAAAATCGGAAACTACTCCCAGGTCGATACCTGCATTCCGCACGTGAGGCTGCATACGAAGCCCAAACGGCGGAATACAATTCGGGTTTGTTTCAAACTTACTTTGGAACGGAGGGTCAAAAACACAGTCATAGGCAGGATTCTGCGGTTCTGAGAACAGTCGGATGTAATAATTCAAAGACAGTTTCAGCCTGCGGTTGGACAGTGAAGGTTCACCTGCCTCTGCGTACAGGCTGTACACAGGGGTGGTGCGGAACGCTCCAAGACAGAGACGAAGCCCTTGATGGTGGATAGGGTCCAAGAGTTTAAGGTAAGATGATCTTGCGGAGCCATACACAGCACAACCGTAGTCCAGTTTGGAACGGACCAGGGCTCTGTAGAGGTGCAACAAAGTTTTCTTATCAGTTATCAATGAAATTTGCTACAGTGCTATGTTAATGCTCATTCCTCTGTGTCTATGCCTTTTTTGTATGGTTGGGCAATTAGTAGTATTTCATGGGATAAGATAAGATAATGTTGCTTATAGCCCAGCCGACCGCAAAGGGCCACATCAGGGCTGTCACCACGTTAAAATCAACTCACCAGTCATTTAAAAAAAACACAAAAAAAAAACCAACTTTCACACATCTCGTTAAATGAGAAATCAAAGTTTGGTTCTTGCAGACTGTGAAAACGGTTTCACACACACACACACACACACACACACACACACACTGATGTTTTTGTCCCCCCCCCCCCTCCCCTCCCCTTCAAATTAAAAAAAAAATCATATTGTATTTCATATTCCAGGTCCTCCATTCTCAGAGGCTAAACGAGAAGGCCCTGAACCCTTGGTTCATTGCCTCAGCAGACGGGGACATCAAGTCTGCCCACTGCACATGCATGGCTGGAGCAGGTGAGACGTGCACCCACATTGGTGCCCTGGCATTCGCTGTTGACGCTTTCGTTGCAAACACGGGGAAAAAACAACATGCACGGGCGTCAAAGCCTACTGGAAAGTACCACAAGGCATGAAAGGTGTCACCTAAAAGCAGCCCATGAAATTGATTTTAGTTCAGCAAAATCAAAGAAAACTAGATTAGAAAACTTTATTGAAGATGAGAATGCAATGTCATTGTCACCTACTTGCCAGAAACAGTTACCAGATGTAGCAGAACCATCAGAGGCCGAGTTAACTCAGCTGTTCCAACAGTTAGATATGACAAAAGCTAAGGCTCCTAACATTCTCAGGGTACTACCACAGTACTGGGCTGAATACAAAGTAAAAGATGATGGACAGATTCCTGTTTCTCTTCGAGCTCTTCATCGAGATGACTGTGTTGGGAAAAGCGCAGAGAGCTGCAGGAATATTGCAGGTCTCTGGAAATAAATATTTCAAAGGAACAGACAACTAAAATTGAAGAAGCTACCAGACAGCAGTCTAAAAGCTCCATTTGGTTCTCTATGCGTGCTGGGAGAATTACAGCATCCAATCTGTATGCTGCATGCCACACCCCAAGTGACAAACCATCAACAAGTTTGATTAGGAGGATTTGTTATCCTGAGAGGAATACATTTTCATCTGAGGCAACATCCTGGGGTCTTCAACATGAAGAGGAAGCAAAAAAGCAATACCACCTCATTTCAAAACACAATCACACAAACTTTAAAATGAGGAACAGTGGACTGCATGTGCCACCAGAGTTCCCTTTCATGGGAGCTTCTCCTGATGCAGTTGTTTCTTGTGACTGCCATGGCATTGGATGTCTGGAAATAAAGTGTCCTTTCAGCCACAGGCAGAACAAACTAGGATAAGGTGGAGTCAACGTAGATTACTTTAAAGAAGGACAGAAGCACATGTCACTCATCTGTCTGTCAATGAAAATATTATTATATCCTTTGAACGTTCTTTTCTTATTTTTGAACGTTCTTTTCTTATTTCAGCGATTTACATGCCCCCGTGTACTGATCTAAGACTTAAAAGATCAAGTGGCAAAAACATTAAAAAAAAAAAAAAGTCCTACATAAAATGTTTTCCCCTCAGCTGCCTTCTGCTGCACGCAGACGAGGCATCCGGTTCACAAAGGAGACGGCGACACAGAGGAAAGAGAGAGATCTAAAGCGAAAGTAGACTGTCTCTGCAGATTGTGTGTGCACGGAGAACAAACAGACATACAGAGATAAACAGACATACAGCACCCACAAAAAACGTACCATTTACAAAGTGGTCGGAGCAAACAGATTTGTTGGAAGTGTCAGACCCAAATGTAACGGCCTTGAGTCGAAGTAGTGCCACCCATTCTCTCCGTCTCCTCGTTGTTAGGTCTTCGATGATCTTCCCCTTCGTTGTTACTACGGTCGGTATGCTGAAATAACGCCTATCTTTTTCCCGACTTTGTTTATTGTGACAGCCTTTCACGCAACAATTTTTGACCATCTTGCACTTGAAGTTCCTTCTTTTACTATATATTTTCCTTCTGCAACCAACGCGGAGCGTGCGTAAGTCTGCTTCCAGAACACGTTCGTGGCATTGGTTCAGCCCCCAAGAACGAACGATAACTCTTCCCGGCACTTAGTGACGTCATCTCGACACAGGCCATACAACTATATTCCAGGAGCCTGTGGAATTATTCCAGAAGTTTATGGAAATAAATTCCATAAGTTTTTGGAATTATTTCACAAGTTATAGAATAATTCTATAAGCTTGTGGAATTACTCCACAAATTTGTTCCAGAATTTTGTGGAATGTTGTACAAATATTCCATCAGTCTCATTTAATATATGCGAATTTGCTGGAACAGCTTCCAGACATTCTATAACTATAGTTCCGGAAAATTATCGAACATTTCTATAACTTTTATGGAATTATTCCAGACCATTTCGCAGGGGCATTATTGCTACTCATGGCTTGAACAAGCAGCTCAAGGACGAGTTCCAGTGCCAATGGGTGTTTGGCGGGGAAAAAAACATCATTTAAGCCCCAAACCCCATCGTGAATCTGTTTCATATCGAAAAGATAAGATAAGATCATGTTGCTTATAGCCCAGCCGACCGCAATGGGCCACATCAGGGCTGTCACCACGTTAAAATCAACTCACCAGTCATTTGAAAAAAAAAACAAAAAAACTTTCACACATCTCATTAAATGACATCGTCTAGAAACGCACCAGAAACTTCGTTAAAAATCTTTCTTCCGTAAAATCTTACAGCAGATGAAAAATGTTAATCTCTCTCAAAATCTCCAGGATCATATCGAAAAGAAAATGATTTCCCACAATCCAAAAGAAATGAGATACGTCTATGCAATGGTGGAAGAAGAATAAGGAGAAGCAGTACAAGTAAGATAAGATAAGATAATGTTGCTTATAGCCCAGCCGACCGCAAGGGCCATATCTCTTGCTGTCTTCATCCATTCTATTTTCAAGGTCCCTGCTGACCAAAACATTCCGCTTGCTGGACTGCCTCAATGTGGCCAGGATGTCAGACATGACATTTTACAGCCACCAGCAGAAATATCTTCAGGCTACAATCATCAATGTCTGGTTGGAAGAAGAAACCAAAGTTATTGACAGCTTGAAAGAAGTGGGGGGCATGCTTGAGCTGGCCGCAGAAGTGACAGTCCAGGGCACTGGGCCAAACATGGTGGATTCAACACTGAATGCCACATCAACAAAGTTATTGATGTGCAAGTTGTTCACGTAAGTTCCATATGTACAGATACCCTCATTAAAGTCATTTGTCCCTAGCGTGACATGTCAATGTCATTTGTGGTCAAAGGGAAGCAACCTCACATATTGGCTCCCAGTCACAGGGGTGTTATTTCCCTTCTGGAAATGACCCGGTTTGTTTTTCTCCTTTCGGATTGGGTCTAGTGAGGGCTCTTCGTTCTAGCCTTTAGTAGTTTATTATTGGTTTATCAGAGATATTGACGGTAATAACAAATAACAGAGTAGTGTAGGGCTGAGTAAAGAGTAAGTACAAATTATTTCAAACCTAAAAGGAATCTTCTGTTCTGGATAAGAGTTGTGAGCGATTGGCTCCTTCAAGAGAATTACATAACCGATGCCAGAGCGTCTCCTGCACCTTGGCATGAGTCAGAAGGCTCCTGATCCCCCCTCAGATCAAGACACACCATCACATCCCAGACTGTCTGCTGCCTCCAGATAGCTCGGTGGAAGAAAAGGTAAGGTTAGGTAATGTTGCTTATAGCCCAGCCACTCGCAAAGGGCCATATCAGGGCTGTCACCACGTTAAAATCAACTCAAATATTTTAATAAAAAAAATTAAAAAAACAACCTTTCACACATCTCTTTAAAATATACCTAAAAGCGCACCAGAAGATAAGATAAGATAATGTTGCTTATAGCCCAGCCGACCGCAAAGGGCCACATCAGGGCTGTCACCACGTTAAAATCAACTCACCAGTCATTTGAAAAAAAAAAAAAAAAAAACAAAACTTTCACACATCTCATTAAATGACATCGTCTAGAAACGCACCAGAAACTTCGTTAAAAATCTTTCTTCCGTAAAATCTTACATCAGATGAAAAATGTTAATCTAAGCGCACCAGAAAGGTGGTAGAAAAGAAAAGTGGCCGAGGATAAGATAAGATAAGATATTGTTGCTTATAGCCCAGCCAACCGCAAAGGCCATATCAGGGCTGTCACCACGTTAAAATCAACTCACCAGTTTTTTAAAAAAAAAAAAAAACCCAAAAAAAAAAAAACTTTCACACTTTTTTTAAATGACTTCGTTACAAACGCACCAGAAAAATTTTTTAAAAAATTTCTTTCTCCCGTAAATCTTAAATCAGAAAAAAAATTTTAATCTCTCTAAAAAACTAAAGGATACGTCAGGGGGACCCCCCTTTAACAGGATCTTCATGGACCCGCCGAAAAATTTTTGTGTTCACATGGCAAGTCCCAACACTCTAAAAGTCCCATTTTTTCATTGTGAGGGGCGCATGACAGGGAAATTTGCACCAGGGAGCTTTTCACTCTTTAAAAGGAAAAGCAGGGGGTAAAATAAAAGGGCCCGGGTGTGCACCGGCACAAAAACCTTTTTCCTTTTTAAAACGACCTCCCCATGGGGGATGGGAGGAAGCCCAAAAAGGTTTTGGGACGGACTGAAAGATTTGTTTTCGTTTTGGGGTTTTTCCCAAACCCCCTTTCCCCAGGGGGTCTTCACATAATCTTTTAATTTTTTTGGGTTTTCACTTTCTGCCCGGGGGGATTTTAAATTTTTGGAAATTTTCCCTCTCTTTTTGGCGTTTTTGGCTAAACGATCAACCATTTCGTTTCCCCCCCGTTCCCAACAGGCCGGGAACCCCAAAAGCAAGAGAAATGTTGTAACCGCCCGCCTTCAACTTGCTAAAAAGTTCAAAAAAAATAAAAAAGTTCTGGATGCTGAAGGTTGCGGAAAGGGCAATGGCCCCCCAAAGCTGACAGGAATCCGACAAAACCAGAAAGTCCCTCCTCGAAAAGGGGAGATTATCTTCAAACCCAAAAAAACCCGAGCAGTAAGTTCAGCAAAATAGACAGAAGAAATCTAAATTTTATAGTTCCAACAGTTTCTGAAAAGGGGGGCCCCAGGGCATTAGGTGCACGGGCCACTCCATCCTCGGGTTTTTGGAACCGTCATTGAAAATTTTTTTAATGGGGAGGGGAATTTCAAAACAGAGCTCAGCATAAAACCGTACGCCAAGAGCTGGTAGACTCTTTGCGAAAAGCGGCCAAGATCGAAACGAATTTTCTGGTGTAAAAAAGGGTTTCCACGGAGGTTGGCCCGGGAAATTTGGGAAAAAATCGGAAACAACCCCCGGGTCTATACCTGCTTTCCCCGCACGTAAAGGCGCATACAAACCCCCAAACGGGGGGAAAATACAATTCGGGTTGTTCAAATTTATTTTTGGGAACGGAGGGCAAAAACACGTCATAGGAAATTTCTGCGGTTTCGAAAAAACGGTGTAAAAATTTCCCAAAGACTTTTAGCCGGGGTTTGGGACAGTGAAGGTTCACCTCCCCTTTGCGTACGGGCGCACAGGGGGTTGGGGAAAACGCTCCAAAGACAGGACGAACCCCTGTTGGGGGATAGGGTCCAAGATTTTGGGAGGTAAGATGATCTTGCGGACGTACACAGCAAAAACCTTTAGTCCATTTTGGGAAAGGACCAGGGCTTTTTGTAGGGTGAAACAAAGTTTTTTTTCACCCCCCAATGGGGGTGGGGAAAAAGCCCCCAAAATTTTCCAATCCCGGGGGCAAGCATTTTTAAAAGGTTTTTTAATATGGCTTAAAAAGTTAAGTTTTTGGTAAAAAATGACATCCCAAAAAAATTTGGGGCCTTTTAAAAACAGCGGGAATGGGAGATTTCCCAAATTTTAAGTTCCGGATTAAAAAAAACTGAGGGGAAAATTTAGGGAAAAGGGGAATACAGGGTTTTTTTTGAAACAGAAAAGGTGAAATTTTTTCCCATCCGCCCCCCGATGGTTTTTTATCTACCAAAGCTGGGGGGCCTGCGCTGGAAAAGGGGGTACAGGCTTCCATTTTGCGTAGACAGCAAATAAACCAAACAAACAATGAGCAGCAAAACCCCTGTTTAAAACCTGATTGAACAATGTTTTTGTTTTAAATTTACAAAAGAGGGCGGGAGATAGTATGCCCCCTGGGGAAACCCCCAACCCCCTGCTCGTGGACATCGGGAGGTGGGCCCCCCCACCTGAAACTGTTTTTTGGGCCAAAAAATTTTTTTTTAAAAAGGGGAAAGAGGGGACCCCCAAAACCCCAAAATGTGGAGATAAATAGTTCCCCCGATTTCCCAGGGGATCGTGGGCCTTCTCCAAGTAAAAGAAAATTCCCAACTGTGCTGCGGGTTTAAAAAAGCTTTTTCCAAATTTGAAGTTTCCCAGACAATCAAATGGTCAACTGAATTTTCGATTTTTTGCGGAAAAAAAACTTTTCTTTCCCCAAAAAGGGCCCATCGGTTTCGAGTTTCCACATGACCCCCTAGCATTAAACCTTTTTTTCCACAATTTACCGACACAGCTTTAAAAGTAGGGGAGGGTATTTTAAAATGGATTAAAAAGATTTTTTCCGGGTTTTGGGGTGGGAAGAATGAGGGCTTTCCGCCAAGAGGGTGGAAAGCAACCTGTAGCCCAAAACGTGGTTGTTTTACCTGTAACAGGATTTTCCCCAGACCTTCCTGCGGAAGTTTTTCAGTTGATAATGTTTTCACTAACCGGAGAGGAAATCGCTGCAAGAGAGTAAGGCAGATTTCAGCTCGTTTAAAGTAAAACCCAAGAATTTTAGTTTCCATGTTTTCGGAAGAAAAGTTGGGGAGATTTTTTTTTTTAGGGGTTTGTGTTTTGACAAAAATGACTGAATTTTTTTGAAAGGGGGAGGAATTCTTTTTTTGGTTAAGCAAACAGATTAGCAACTGCTTTCTTTTTTGTTATTAAAGAATCCGGAAAAATTGAGAAGGTTCCCATGGGACAGGTATTTCTTCCCTTTTTATTTTTTAAAAGAAGTTTTCCCCAAAATTTTTTTTTTTAGAAGTTTTTTAATTTTCAGCCTTTGGGGCAGAGCTTCTCCCGGGCCGATTTTTTACTGATTTTTAAAAATGTGTCCCTTTATTTGCCGGAGTTTCTGAAAGGGGTCGAGCCCTGGGGGCCCGAAAGGGCGTTTGGGATAAAAAGCCCCTGAGCCCCTTTTCAACTTTGGAAATTTGTTGGCATTCTGAATCGAACCAGGGTTTTTTTTGGGATTTGAAGTTTTCGGAAGACATGGAATTTTGGCCTTGCACATTTAATCATAGTGTTAGTCAGTGATTGTGGGGGCAGGACTCGAAAAAAATCAGTGTCCCGGGGTTTCCCTTAAAACAGTGGCGCAAAAAGATCCCAGGTTTTCTTTTTTTAATTTAAATGCTGAAGGGCAGGGGAGGGGTTCAGTTAATTTAAAAGGGTTTTAGGGACAGGGAAATGGGCACTCCCCTGGGAGATCGTCCGGACAGGACCACCCCCCATAGTCCAAAGGGCCACGAGGGGGCACCCAAAAAAACAAATCCAAAAACGAAAGTGAACCTGAGGAAAAGGGGGGATAAGTTGCCGATCCGGGCATTCAGACAACACAATCCAAGTCTGAAAAAGGGCCTCCCATTAGCGACCTTGGGGGGACGAACCCCACTACCCCCAAAGGGGATTGGGGACCCTTAAAAATCAAACCCCCCAGCCCAAAAAAAGGGCGAGGGGGTTTTTCTATCAGACTGACAAAGGCCTGAAAGACAAAAAAACCCGGGGCGAAGGTGAGAGATAAAATGAACAGATTGTCCGTCTTGTGGGGAAATGACTCTCCAGCTACGCCTGAAGGGAGGGTAGGGGCAGAAATGACAGGGGCTTTTCAACAAAGTTTTTTGTAGGAGAGGGCAACCCCGCCATGTCCCAAAAGTGGGGTTTTGCAGGGTTTTGAAAAAAATATTAAAGCCAGAAAAAGGGAAAAGGCTTCTGGCTTTGAATTTTAGTTTCTTGAAGGCCACGACAGAAGGTTTTAAAAGATGACACAGAAGCTGCAGTCCTCGAAGTTGGGGAATTTTGCCAAAGGGTAATTTCCAAAAAGGGGAAAATTGTAAAATTTTCTATGGTGGAGAGGGCGAAAAAGGAGAGAGATCCCGGTCACTCCTCCCCAACATCTGCTTTCTAAAGCTGTAAAATTTTTTTTTCTTAATTTCACTGGACTATCTGCAGGGCCTGTGGCAGACTTGCCCAAAAGGTGAAGTGGCTGGGTTTGGGGGACGGTTTGGGGGGTTTTTTCCTCAACTCCCCCAAACCCCCCAAATAGGTTAACTCCCTGGCCCCCACGGGCACTGGGCGAGGAGTTTGAGGGAGGGGTGCTGGTTTTTTAATCTGCCCTGGGACGATTTGTAGACTGCTGGGCAGTCTGAGGGGTGGCGGGTTTTTTGCCTCCACCGGGGCGTCCTTTGGGTTTTGGGAAGGTTGGGGGACCCCGCCCTTTCCCCCCAGAGCTTACAGTTTTTTCCCCTTTCAAAGTCTTCGAAAAAAGTAAAAATTAAACAGTCTGCAGAGACTGACCGAGTTGGAAAATGTTGGACTTTCTTTAAAGGCCGAAGCATACAAGGGAAACTGTCGGCGACTGAACCCGCCCACAAACCGCTTTCGGGGGTTTTGAAAAAAGGGGAAAAATTTTTTTTCTGTCTTAAAACCCCTTTTTATTGCCAAATTCCCGAATCCCCAGAGGAAAAATTCCGGTAGAGGAGGGATGGGGCGCCACCGCAGTTTGGGACAATTTTGCTGGGTCTTTACAAAGGCCCCTCATGGGGGCCCCTTTCAGGGAAATACCCCCACACCCCTGCCCAGAACAACGGGCCCCTGACATGGCCAAACCTGGGATCGGAAGCCCTCAAAGGGGACGGAAAAGTACAACTGGGAAACCCGGGCAAAAGGGAGCCAAATTTGATGACCCGGGGGCGCACAGGGGGTTTCAAAAATGGCCAAAAAAGAGGGGTTTGGGGGCCCAAACTTTCTGCACCCTTCTTTACAGTCCCCCCCCCTGCCCCACCTCCGCACCCCTGGGATGCCCGCTCCCTTTTGATTTCGCCTCTGAGACTCCTGTTTAAAACCGGAGCGAATCAAGCCTTTAAATGAATTTTTAAATGTTTGTGGGGGGTTTTCCCCCGACCCCCTTTCCACTAATTTAGTTGCTTTTTAGCAGCTTTTCAGGGTTTTTTTGTGTGACTTTTCATTGGAAAAAAAGAAAGAACCATTCCCCCAAACCCCTTGATGGACCCAGGGTCCCCCAATTTCCTTTAAAGCCCCTTTTTTTTAGGGAAATGGGCTCAAACTGAAGGGGTCTTTCTTGCTCCGTTCCTTCCATAACGAGCCCGGAAGCCCCGAAACCCTTTTTTCTGCGTATCTCCATATCCGAATCGCTGTCAGAATCGAAATCCCCTGAAATAGGGGATGCTGCCTTCCTCTTTTTTGGGGGGATGTGTTTTGAAAAAGCCATGTGTATTTTAGTATATTTCATCCCTCCCTTACCCACCCACCTTGGAGTCCAAACTAAGGGCCAGGGCCAAGAAACCAATGTCTTGACCCCTTCCAGGTTCGGGAGAGACATACGACAAGCAGAAGCAACCAACCCTATCCCCCTGATCATGCTCAACTCCCGGGAACAGAGAGCTGAGCACTGCAGGGTTTACTTGGCCAGCTGGGGAAACTGCCCGTCTTGACCCAACCCCAAGAAGGGGAGCCGATTAGTACACCCGGGCCAAAGTGTACTCCCTGTCTAGGAGAGGTCCGAGCCAAAGTGATGTGTTGAGAGCGCTGGCCCTCTCAATCACCAGGATCTCATTCCCCTCCGACACAGGTCGCACCGCACGGCAGTCAGGATCCTCACCCTTAGCCTATCTGACATGGGAAGCCCTACCAGGGCATCAACTCCTTACCACGTTACGCTTAGGCCAAACAGCATCTGCACCTCTCAGGCCTAGAAGCAGTATGAAAAAAACAGCCTATCTCCAAGTATTGATGCCCCCGCCAGCAGAGCCTAAGGGATCACTGGACCACGCAAACCCTCCGACCACGACAAGGTCGTAACCCCCCGGAGGGCCGAGGATAAGATAAGATAAGATAATGTTGCTTATAGCCAGCCGACCGCAAAGGGCCACATCAGGGCTGTCACCACGTTAAAATCAACTCACCAGTCATTAAAAAAAAACAAAAAAAACTTTCACACATCTCTTTAAATGACATCGTCTAGAAACGTACCAGAAACTTCGTTAAAAATCTTTCTTCCGTAAAATCTTAAATCAGATGAAAAATGTTAATCTCTCTCAAAACTCAAGGATCACATCAGGGCGGGACATCCCTGAACAGGATCTCATGGACTCCGCCGTAAAATGTTTGTGTCTCACATCGTGCAAGTCCCAACACTCTAAAAGAACATGTTTCATTGTGAGTGGCGCATGACATGGAATGCACCACGGAGCTTCTTCACTCTTTAAAAGGTAGGCATGGGTAAAATACGAATGGCCGGTGTGCAGCCGGCACAGAACCGTTTCCTCTTTACGACCTCCCGACGTGGATGGGAGGAAGTCCTTAAGGTTGGACGGATCTAAAAGAGTTTGTTATTCGTCTGTGTGTTCCAATCCTCCTGCCAGAGGTCTCTCACATAATCATTAATTTTGGGTTTCACATCTGAGCAGGCATATAAGTGTTGGACAGTTTCTCTCTTGTGGCGTTCTTGGCTAAACGATCAACCATTTCGTTCCCCCCCCGATGCCAACATGACCTGGAACCCAAGCAAGAGTAATGTTGTAACCGTCCCGCCTTCAACTTGCTAAAAAGTTCAAAAAAAAGTAAAAGTTCTGGATGCTGAAGGTTGCGGCCAGCTATGGCCTCCAAAGCTGACAGCGAATCCGACAGAACCAGAAAGTCCCTCTTCGAAGAATGTGAGATTATCTCAAAGCCAGTACCAGAGCAGTAAGTTCAGCAGAATAGACAGAAGCATCTGAATGAATATGTTCCAACAGTATCTGAGAAGGAGCGCCAGGGCAGTAGGATAAGATAAGATAATGTTGCTTATAGCCCAGCCGACCGCAAAGGACCACATCAGGGCTGTCACCACGTTAAAATCAACTCACCAGTCATTTAAAAAAAAAAAAAAAAAAAACCAACTTTCACACATCTCGTTAAATGACATCGTCTACAAACGCACCAGAAACTTTGTTAAAAATCTTTCTGCCGTAAAATCTTAAATCAGATGAAAAATGTTAATCTCTCTCAAAAACTCAAGGATCACGTCAGGCGGGACATCCCTGAACAGGATCTTCATGGACTCCGCTGTAAAATGTTTGTGTCTCACATCGTGCAAGTCCCAACACTCTAAAAGAACATGTTTCATTGTGAGTGGCGCATGACATGGAATGCACCACGGAGCTTCTTCACTCTTTAAAAGGTAAGAATGGGTAAAATACGAATGGCCGGTGTGCAGCCGGCACAGAACCGTTTCCTCTTTACGACCACCCGACGTAGATGGGAGGAAGTCCTTAAGGTTTGGACGGATCTGAAAGAGTTTGTTAGTCGTCTGTGTGTTCCAATCCTCCTGCCAGAGGTCTCTCACATAGTCGTTAATTTTGGGTTTCACATCTGAGCAGGGGATATAAGTGTTGGACAGTTTCTCTCTTGTGGCGTGCTTGGCTAAACGATCAACCATTTCGTTCCCGCCGATGCCAACATGACCAGGAACCCAAGCAAGAGTAATGTTGTAACCGTCCGCCTTGCTAAAAAGTTAAAAAAAAAGTAAAAGTTCTGGATGCTGAAGGTTGCGGCCAGCTATGGCCTCCAAAGCTGACAGCGAATCCGTCAGAACCAGAAAGTCCCTCTTCGAAGAATGTGAGATTATCTTCAAAGCCAGTACCAGAGCAGTAAGTTCAGCAGAATAGACAGAAGCATCGGAATGTATATGTTCCAACAGTATCTGAGAAGGAGCCCCAGGGCAGTAGGCTGCACAGGCCATCCATCTTCAGACTTGGAACCGTCAGTGAAAACTTTTTGACAGGATGGGAATTTCGAACAGAGCTCAGCATACAAAGCCTGTACGCCAGAGAGCTGGTAGACTCTTTGCGAAAAGCTGCAAGATCGAAACGAATCTCTGGTGTGAAAAAGGTCCATGGAGGTTGATCCGGAAACTTGGAAAAATCCGACACAACTCCCAGGTCTAGACCTGCATTCCGCACGTGAGGCTGCATACGAAGACCAAACGGCGGAATACATTTAGGGTTGTTTTCAAACTTACTTTGGTACGGAGGATCAAAGACACAGTCATAGGCAGGGTTTTTCTGGTTCCGAGAACAGTCGGATATAATAATTCAACGACAGTTTCAGCCTGCGGTTGGACAATGAAGGTTCACCCGCCTCTGCGTACAGGCTGTACACAGGGGTGGTGCGGAACGCTCCAAGACAGAGACGAAGCCCTTGATGGGGATAGGGTCCAAGAGTTTGAGGTAAGACGATCTTGCGGAGCCGTACACAGCACAACCGTAGTCCAGTTTGGAACGGACCAGGGCTCTGTAGAGGTGCAGCAAAGTTTTCTTATCAGCGCCCCAGTCGGTGTGCGCTACGACCCGCAGAATATTCAGTGCTTTCTGGCAAGCAGTTTTGAGGTTTTTGATGTGGCTGAGAAAGTTCAGTTTCTGGTCAAAAATGACTCCAGAAATTTGGCCTCTTTAAAACGGCTGGAATAGGAGATTTCCCTACTTGAAGTTCAGGATCTGGAAAAAACTGACGGAAATTATGGAAGTGAATACACTGCGTCTTTGTTGGAGAAAAGGTGAAACCGTTTTCATCTGCCCACTGATGGATTTTATCCACGCAAAGCTGGAGCCTGCGCTGGACACTCGGTACAGGCTTCCAGTTGCGTAGACAGCGAAATCATCCACAAACAATGAGCAGTCTGAACCCTGCTGAACTGATTGAACATGTTATTAATCTTGATGCTAAAGAGGGCAGGAGACAGTATGCTCCCCTGTGGAACACCCAACTCCTGCTCGTGGACATCAGAGAGAGTGGTGCCAACCCGGACCTGAAACTGTCGTTCTGCCAAAAAATTTTGAATAAAAAGCGGAAGATGACCTCGAAAACCCAGATCGTGGAGATCATGAAGTATCCCCGACTTCCAGGTGTATCGTAGGCCTTCTCCAAGTCAAAGAAAACTGCCACTGCATGCTGTTTGTTCAGAAAGGCGTTCTGAAGTGTACCCCGGCGAAATGAACTTCTAGAAGTTAACAAAATTCTAGAATGTTCATGCCTTTGTGGAAGTTTCTGTAATTTTCAGAGGTGGAATATTCCGGAATTTTTTCCGGTCTGGAATATTATTTTTCAGTTGTGGAATATTCTATAACTATTGCACTTATTCTAGAACTTACATGTTCCATAACCCGGTTCTAGAAATAAAACTGAATTCAGTACAAGCATAAATCTGTATAAAAGCAACTTACATCTGTATAAAAAATATATTCAATACTTATTTTTAGACATGAGTTCTAGAATTTGTATAAAGTGGAACTCTGTTTTAAAACCTTAAAAATCATTCAAAATCTCAGGTCTAAATGGTCTTGTTCCCTAAGAGGTAATTTTAATCCTTGCAAAGAATAGCTTTTATATGTGGGAGGAGTCTTTCAATGCGAGTCTTATATTAGGGAGATTCCACTGTACTTTGAACACAAAGTTGAAGAATAAAGTTTGCAGAATGAAATTAGATTTTGAATTATTTACTTGTTGTAATTGTTTTCCCCTTTAACAGTATTTTTGTGTTTATTGTGATTACAGTGATATCCCCCTTATAAGACTTCTTCCCTCGCAAGACCTATTTCTTTGTATCATGTATATAAAATCATCCCCCTTATAAGACCCCTCCCTTCTTAGACCTGATTTGGTTGATTTTTGAAGGTCTTATAAGGTTGGTACCACTGTACCCGTCTATACATAAAAAAAGAAGCATTCGGACACACATAATGAAAGTTTGAAAAAAGTACAAGAAGTTCAGCAATTCTGTAGTTTATTCTGACACTTGATACAAGGATTTTCTTTTACTATTAAACTTTCAGCTTGGGAATTAAAAAAAAATAAAATAAACAAGTCGATGGGTTGGAGCCAAAGTCAACTAGCTCTATATATAATCCATCAACTTTGTACTGACCTTATTGCAAAAATTAAAAGCATTGTATAAACAAGTATGCAACTAATATAATGGGATAAAATGCTGTTTATGTTTTTGCAGTCATTTGGGGGTAATAAGTTGCATGTTGTTGCAATAAGGTCAATAATCGTCAATTGACTATCTAGAGATAGCTTTACTTTGGTTCCATTAACCATCAAAATGGTGTTTTTGAAACTTTCGGTGTGAAAGGATTAACCAGTTACTTCAATGTCAAACAATAAATGCTTGAAATTGTCTTCCCCTGTTTTGGGGAGTCCCGTTGCACACAGTGTTAAGTAGCAATATAATTACATAGCCACTGAGCAACCACATTGATGGCTGTTTGAGGTCTGAAATCAACTGTCCCCTTGCGTCCACAAGAAATACCGGTAGGGTATGATGTAAAAGTCCATCAGCCACCACTTCATATAAATACTGCAAACATTTATCATTTCCAACACATGTAAACTTACAAGTTGGAAATTAACTTTCAAGAAAGCAAAGATTATGTTATACAAATTAAACATACATTTAGTTCTGTTATTAACACAAATGTCAACACCATTTTGTTTCAAATCGTTCATTTCTTTCGCAAACAGAGAAAGATACTGCTGAAAGGGGGTTTTCCCTTGCCTTGCCATATGCCAGCAAGCAACAAATACTCTCTAGCAAACCGTGCTGCAGGACTAGTTCGTTTATGGCTAGAAAATATGGGCCACAACTCCACTTTAGAAGAGGAATACAAGTTGATGCCATCAGTGTTCATGACAACAGACAGGTTGGTGGCTGCGGCCCAGAAACTCTCCTTTCTCACACATCTTGCGATAAGCAGCACCATCAGTGATGTCTCCTATGTTAGGGTCACCATCTGCTTTCTTCCTCCTGATGGTCTGCTTGGTCTCTTGAATGTTTTGCCAAATGCCTGAAAAATATTGGAAAGCAAATTTTAAATAAGATAAGATAAGATAATGTTGCTTATAGCCCAGCCGACCGCAGAGGGCCACATCAGGGCTGTCACCACGTTAAAATCAACTCACCAGTCATTTAAAAAAAAAAAAAAAAAAAAAAAAAAAAAAAAACCTTTCACACATCTCGTTAAATGACATCGTCTACAAACGAACCAGAAACTTTGTTAAAAATCCTTCTTCGTAAAATCTCAAATCAGATGAAAAATGTTAATTCTCTCAAAAACCCAAGGATCACGTCAGGCGGGACATCCCTGAACAGGATCTTCATGACTCCGCTGTAAAATGTTTGTGTCTCACATCGTGCAAGTCCCAACACTCTAAAAGAACATGTTTCATTGTGAGTGGTGCATGACATGGAATCACCACGGAGCTTCCTCACTCTTTAAAAGGTAAGAATGGGTAAAATACGAATGGCCGGTGTGCAGCCGGCACAGAACCGTTTCCTCTTTACGACCACCCGACGTAGATGGGAGGAAGTCTTTAAGGTTTGGACGGATCTGAAAGAGTTTGTTATTCGTCTGTGTGTTCCAATCCTCCTGCCAGAGGTCTCTCACATAATCGTTAATTTTGGGTTCACATCTGAGCAGGGGATATAAGTGTTGGACAGTTTCTCTCTTGTGGCGTTCTTGGCTAAACGATCAACCATTTCGTTCCCGCCGATGCAACATGGCCAGGAACCCAAGCAAGAGTGATGTTGTAACCGTCCGCCTTCAACTTGCTAAAAAAGTTCAAAAAAAAAGTAAAAGTTCTGGATGCTGAAGGTTGCGGCCAGCTATGGCCTCCAAAGCTGACAGCGAATCCGACAGAACCAGAAAGTCCCTCCTCGAAGAATGGGAGATTATCTTCAAAGCCAGTACTAGAGCAGTAAGTTCAGCAGAATAGACAGAAGCATCTGAATGTATATGTTCCAACAATATCGAGAAGGAGCCCCAGGGCAGTAGGCTGCACAGGCCACTCCATCCTCAGACTTGGAACCGTCAGTGAAAACTTTTGATAGGATGGGAATTTGAACAGAGCTCGGCATACAAAGCCTTGTACGCCAGAGAGCTGGTAGACTCCTTACGGAAAGCTGCGAGATCAAAACGAATCTCTGGTGTGAAAAAGGTCCATGGAGGTTGATCCGGAAACTTGGAAAATCGGAAACTACTCCCAGGTCTATACCTGCATTCCGCACGTGAGGCTGCATACGAAGCCCAAACGGCGGAATACATTTCGGGTTTGTTTTTCAAACTTACTTTGGAACGGAGGGTCAAAAAACACAGTCATAGGCAGGATTCTGCGGTTCTGAGAACAGTCGGATGTAATAATTCAAAGACAGTTTCAGCCTGCGATTGGACAGTGAAGGTTCACCTGCCTCTGCGTACAGGCTGTACACAGGGGTGGTGCGGAACGCTCCAAGACAGAGACGAAGCCCTTGATGGTGGATAGGGTCCAAGAGTTTGAGGTAAGAAGATCTTGCGGAGCCGTACACAGCACAACCGTAGTCCAGTTTAGAACGGACCAGGCTCTGTAGAGGTGCAACAAAGTTTTCTTATCAGCGCCCCAGTCGGTGTGTGCTACGACCCGCAGAATATTCAATGCCTTTTGGCAAGCAGTTTTGAGATTTTTAATATGGCTGAGAAAGTTAAGTTTTTGGTCAAAAATGACTCCCAGAAATTTGGCCTCTTTAACAGCTGGAATGGGAGATTTCCCGACGTGAAGTTCAGGATCTGGAAAAAAACTGACGGAAATTATGGAAGTGAATACACTGGGTTTTTGTAGCAGAAAAGGTGAAAACCGTTTTCATCCGCCCACTGATGGATTTTATCTACGCAAAGCTGGAGCCTGCGCTGGACACTCGGGTACAGGCTTCCAGTTGCGTAGACAGCAAAATCATCCACAAACAATGAGCAGTCTGAACCCTGCTGAACTGATTTCACAATGTTGTTGATTTTAATACTAAGAGGGCAGGAGACAGTATGCTCCCCTGGGAACACCCAACTCCTGCTCGTGGACATCAGAGAGATGTGGTGCCAACCCGACCCTGAAACTGTCGTTCTGCCAAAAAATTTTGAATAAAAAGAGGAAGATGACCTCGAAAACCCAGATCGTGGAGATCATGAAGTATCCCCGACTTCCAGGTGGTATCGTAGGCCTTCTCCAAGTCAAAGAAAATTGCCACTGCATGCTGTCTGTTAAAAAGCGTTCCTAAGTGTAGATTCCAGACGAATCAAATGGTCAAACAGTACTACGATGTTTGCGGAAACCACACTGTTCTTCGCCAAAAGGCCATCGGTTTCGAGTTTCCACATGAGCCTAGCATTGACCATTTTCTCCATCAGTTTACAGACACAGCTGGTCAAAGCTATTGGACGGTAGTTAGATGGATTAGAAAGATCTTTCCAGGTTTGGGGATGGGAATAATGAGGGCTGTCCGCCAAGAGGGTGGAAAGCAACCTGTAGTCCACAACGTGGTTGTATACCTGTAACAGGATGTTCAGACCTTCTTGCGGAAGATGTTTCAATAGTTGATAATGTATGTCATCTATACCTGGAGAGGAATCGCTGCAAGAGAGTAAGGCAGATTTCAGCTCGTTTAATGTAAAAGGAAGATTGTAGTCTTCCATGTTGTCGGATGAAAAGTTGCAGGGAGATTTTTCTTTTAGGGCTTTGTGTTTGACAAAAGTGACTGATTTATAGAAGAGGAGGAATTCTTTTCAATGGTTGAAGCAAGCAGATTAGCAACTGCTTTCTTCTCTGTTATTAAAGAATCTGAAAACTTGAGATGGTTCACAGTGGGACAGGTGTTCTTCCCTTTGATTTTCTTAATGATGTTCCACACTTTTTTCTTAGAAGTTTTTGATGTCAGCCTGGAGCAGAAGCTTCTCCAGGACCGACGTTTACTGATTTTAAAAGTGTGTCTAGATTTAGCACGGAGTTTTTGATGGGCTCGAGCGTTGGGACCCGAAGGTCGTTGGTATACCTGACGCTGAGCCCGTTTTCGAACTTTGGAAATTTGTTGGCAGTCTGAATCAAACCAGGGTGTTTTTGGCATTTGTAGTTTATCGGAAGACACTGGAATACAAGCTTTAGCACACTTGATCACAGTGTTAGTCAGTGATTCAGCTGGGTCCGGACTCTGAAGAAAGTCAGTGTCCTGGAATTCTTTAGAAATAGTGGTTGCGAATAGATCCCAGTTTGCTTTCTTGTAATTTAGATGTGAGAAACAGAGACGTGTTCAGTTATTACAGGTTGTAGAAGGACAGGGAAATGGTCACTTCCGTGCAGATCGTCATGGACAGACCACTCATAGTCCAGGACCAGCGAGGGTCACAAACCGACAAATCTAAACACGAAAGTGAACCAGTGGAAGAGTGGAGGTAAGTTGCAGATCCGTCATTCAGACAACACAATCCAAGTCTGAAAGGACATCTTCAATCAGCAGACCTCTGGGTGACGTACCGGCACTACCCCAAAGAGGGTTGTGACCGTTAAAGTCACCCAACAGCAAAAAAGGTCGAGGAAGTTCTCCTATCAGACTGACAAGGTCCTGACGACAAACCGGGACAGAAGGTGGAAGATAAAGGGAACAGATTGTACACAGTCTTGTGGAGAGTGACTCTCGCAGCTACAGCCTGAAGGGAGGTAGACAGAGTGACAGGACTATACAACAAAGTTTTGTGTAGGAGAAGGGCAACACCGCCCGACAATCCCAACGTGGATGGTTGTGCAGGTTTTGAAAGTATATTAAAGCCAGAAAGAGTAAAGGTCTTCTGCTTGAATTTGGGTTTCCTGAAGAGCCACGACGGAAGGTTTTATAGATCGACACAGAAGCTGCAGCTCCTCAAAGTTGGAATTTAGTCCACGGATATTCCAATGGAATATTGTACTATCCATGGTGCAAGAGGGCGAGAAGGAGAGAGATCAGGTCATCTCCTCATCAGCATCTCGCGGCCAATGGAGTGAACTTATTTTTTAGTTTCACTGGACTGGTTGGTCTTTGGACCCGCTGGCAGACTTGCCCGCAGGTGACAAAGGCCTGGATTTTGGAGATGGTGGAGGTCTGGATTTGGGAGATGGTGGAGGTTTTGTCCTAATCTCCACCATCTCCACACTGGTGGAACTCCTTGCCCGCACGGCCACTGGACAGAGGAGTTCGAAGTAGGGGTGCTGGTTTTTTAATCTGCCCAGCAGCAGATGTTGTAGACTGCTGGGCAGTCTGAGGGTGGCGGATTTTTTGCTCCACCAGGGGCAGTCACTTTGGTTTGGAAGGTGGTGGACCTGCTACCACCAGAACTGACAGATCTTACTTGCAATGTTTTCGAAAACATGAATTCATCAGTCTGGCAGCAGACTGACCGAGTAAAAACTGTGGGAACCTTCTTAACAGCCGAAGCGTAGAAGAAGCTGTCGGCGTCTGACTGCCCACAACCTGTTTCCCGGGCTTCAAAAAAGAGATCTTCTTTTCCGTTTTGACTCGTATGTATAGCAGATTCCTGAATCCAAGAAGGACAATTTCGGGAAGAGGAGGGATGGTCGCCACCGCAGTTAGCACAATGTGCCGTATCATGACACGGCCCATCATGGGTTGCCTTGCAGCAAATACCACACACCTCCTGCCCAGAACAGCGGTCCTGACATGGCCAAACTTCTGGCACCTGAAGCACCTCAACGGGGACGGAACATATAACTCAACCCGGACATTCAGGTAGCCGACTTTGATGACCGGAGGCAGCACAGGGTTGCAGAATGTCAGAAAGAGGGTGTTGGTGGCCACTCTTTCTGCACCCTTCTTTACTGTCACCCTGCGCACCTCCGTCACAAACCCTGGGACGCCAGCTCCGATTTAATTTCTGCCTCCGAGACACCAGATAAATCCCTGCAGCGAATCACGCCTTTTGATGAATTTAATTGTTTGTGGGGAGTTACTCTGATCTCCCTGTCCACTAATTTTGTTGCCTTCAGCAGCTGGTCAGATTGTTTCTGTGATTTACACTCAATAAGGAACGAGCCATTTCGTAACCTCTTGATGGACCGAGGGTCACCTGCCAAACCTTGAAAGCCCTTTTGTATGGCAAAAGGGCTCAGAGCTGAAGGGGTCGTTCCTGCTCCGTCCCCTCCATCACGAGCCAGGAAGCCCAAAAACCTGTCTTCTGTCTCACTTCTGTATCAGAATCACTATCTGTTTGACCATCCCCTGAAATAGGGGATGCTGACTTCCTCTTCCTTTTGGGGGGAATGTTTTTGGAAAAAGCCATATTTAGTGTAGTATGATTCATTCTCTCCCTTACCCACCCACCTTGGAGTCCAAACTAAGGGGCAGGGCCAAGAAACCAATGTCTTGACCCCTTCCAGGCTTCGGGAGAGACATACGACAAACAGAAGCAACTAACCCCATCCCCCCTGATCATGCTCAACTCCCGGGACAGAGAGCTGAGCACTGCAGGGGTTCACATGGCCAGCAGGGGAACTGCTTGTCTTGACCCAGCCCCAAGAAGGGGAGCCGATTAGTACAACCCGGGCCAAGTGTACTCCCTGTCTAGGAGAGGTCCGAGCCAAATGATGTGTTGAGAGCACAGGCCTCCTCAAGCACTGGCCCTCTCAATCACCAGGACCTCATTCCCCTCCGACACAGGTCGCACCGCCGGCAAACACGGCGGATCTTAAGGAGACCACAGAGAGAAAAGGAGTGTGAAAAAGAAGACTTGAAGGGAGACGAAGATAGAAAAGGGCCAAATAAGGGAGGCAGAAAACAAGAAAAGGAGAAAGGCGGTTACTCTTAGTCAGGATCCTCACCCTTAGCCTATCTGACATGGGAAGCCCTACCAGGGGCATCAACTCCTTACCACGTTACGCTTAGGCCAAACAGCATCTGCACCTCTCAGGCCTAGAAGCAGTATGAAAAAAACAGCCTATCTTCAAGTATTGATGCACCCCGCCAGCAGAGCCTAAGGGATCACTGGACCACGCAAACCCTCCGACCACGACAAGGTCGTAACCCCCCGGAGGGCAAATTTTAAATTGACACTTGAAAAAACTTTGACTCTTAAATGTCACTAACAGAATTTCTCATGACATTCTGTTAACGGCATTAAACTGTCATAGCTTAAAGAGAGAGAGGCTAATTAATTTTTTTCCTTCTGTCTGTTTGCTTTCTCTATTGATTTTTCTGACAACTGGTCAAAATGACCCATAATGCCCAGTGGCAAGAACAACACTCCCCCCCCCCCCCCCCCCCCCCCCCCCCCCCTTTCTCTCTCTTCATTTTTCTGATGAAATCAGGGAGTCGGTTTTATCAATTTATTAGACCCTTTTTCCAGACATTCAAACAAAGAGTAAATGCTGTTTTAGCATGGATTAGTGCTAGATAAATTTATGTGACAGATTTAAACTGTCTAGAGAACTAAATCAAATAATAATTACTTCTTTCCAATTAAAATTTCATATGCCAGGCATGCTCTTATAAAATTTTTATATTTTATAATAAGCGAGATTCACAGCGAAAATAAAAAAAATTCTGATAAAAATTTCTCGTTTCCATTATGTTTATCAGTTAAAAAAAATATGACAATGGGGTTTGGGCCTTTTCTTTTTTTAAGGTAGATCAAATAATGCACTGGGTCAGTGGGGTGGTGAATTTTTTCATAAAAATGTTGCAACCTGTAGAACATTGAAAACGGGGACGCAAGTATTTGAGTAAGCGGGGAACACCATTTTCCCTTTTTACTGATTAAAAAATAACTCCCCATTGTTTAAAATTTAGGGTCAGCAGCCAATAATTAGGACCAGTTTGGAAACAATGTGAGGCATATATATGACATGCAGGAACACCACTTTCCTTTCATTAAAATTAAAAAGAAATCCCCATTGATAAAATCAGGGTCAGCAGCCAAAATAGGATCAGTTTGGAAACTGTACACAAGCCTTTTTGTTTGTTCGTTTAATTCATTAGTGGCTCATCAAATTTAACTGCCTCAGATTTTCAGTATTTTCATGATCCACGGAAGTCTTCATGGGGCAAATCAATCTGAAGCTCTGTAGGTAGAAAAATTTTAATTATAAATATCCCTTCCAGGGTGCCTATTTGAAATTAATTTGATATTCCTGAGATCCTCCTCTCATAGTCGAGTAATTTACTTTTAAAATTACTATCATTACCTGGGGATTCCAGCAGCAGCTTCAGCTGGGACTTCATGTCACCGAAGACGAACTTTCCCTTGGTTGTCGCCCTTTTCTTTGTCTGATCGTGCCCTTGTATTCGAAAGACCATCACACCCTTCTTTAGTAAAAGCTGACAATGTCTGGATCTTCTGGAAAAAGCTAAGAGCACAAAGGACAATAGTGGAACTCTTGTAAGGCACCAGAAAAACTAGACCTGATTTCCACATCTCATCATAGTTCATTTGCTGAATGGTGTCTGAGTCGGCCCAAATATTTTTAAAAAGTGTCGATCACACTTTGGAGGCGCTTGCAGACATGTTGTGACAAAGGGAAAGCACGAAAGAAGAAAGTGCTGGCGAATCTGCGCTTGAGGCGGGGTTTTCCCTGAATCTTGAACAGAAATGTCCTCTTCAGTGCGGAGCTGCAACCGGACTGTGTACTGTTACTGTCAGAATGTCAGCATCATCACTGTCTTCAGAGTCAAAGCTGGCATCACTGCTTGAGGAGTTTATGGTTTCATCTTCTTGGTTGTCAGAAAAACAGCTTGTCTGAAACAGATGCACAGACCATGTGTGAATAAGATTTCTTTTTTTTCAATCCTACAGTGAACAGTCATCTACACTAACAAAGTCCCCTACAAGTCCAGCCCACCTACAAAAAAAAATAAAATAAATAAAAGGTTTGTTTCCTGTTTAAACAGTTATAAAAATAGGGTAGGTAGGTAGGCTCTCTTTCCTTTCTTTTTAATGTACATCAAAATAATGCACGGTGTAATTTTTTTCTTTCAAATTGAGTATGCCAATGACGACTGTGATGAAACTTTATTAACGCAATCAGAACACTGCTCTCGTTTTATTGAAATTTCCCTATTAAAAAAAAAAAGTTTACAGTCAGCGGTCAAAAACTAGGATCGGTTCGGAATCTGGAAAGAAACCTTTTTTGTGCCTAAGAATAAGCTTTACATTTCTCAAACTACACAAGTATAATCATATCCCCACCCTAAAAACAACAAAAGAAAAAACCTGAAGCACTTGATCCAAAGGCGAAAAAGGTCCGTTTCCTGATTCATCAATTTTAAAAATAGGGCAAGTCAAGCAAGGTAGGTTGGCCTTTTTTTTTTTTTTTTCGTTTTTATTTTTTTTAATGTATGGCAAAATAATGCACAGGTGGTGAATTTTTGTTCAAATCCTGTAACCTGTATGTCATCGACAGCCATGACGCACACATTTGCGCAATCAGAACACAGATTTTATTTCATTGATTTTTAAAAACAAAACTTATTTGTATTTTTTAAAAAGGGAAAACAAACTAATTATTTAAAGGAGTGTTACGAGAGTTCGCCCATTGTTGTTTTATTTTGATACACTTAAGCATATGCATCAAGGCCGCCAATGATGTGCAAGGAAACCAAAATTTTTGACGCAAAAATTCACCAGCAAGTCTATCATCTTGATAAAAATTTAATTTCTTTTAATTATTTTTTTTAAAAAGGCTGACCCACCGATCCCCATTTTTTAAAAACTGATGAAACATAAACTTTTGTTTAAAATCAGTTCTGGATTACAAGATTTTAAATTTTCATTTTGTGTACAAACCTATTTCCACTTCAACGCAAGGTCCTGTTGAGGACGAGGAGTGGCCAACTGTTGATGCGGTCCTTGGTTTTCCCGAATCTCTTCCAGCATACTGATTACTAGCGGAACACAGGCAGAGTCATCTTCCAGATAAACCGTTTCTTGTCCTCTTCACTGGACCTGATGTGTTAAAACAAAGGCATGGTTACAAAGTGCATGTTGGTATAAAAAACATGTTTTTTAATAATGGTAACAGTGTAAGTTTATTATTATAAAAGTTTAATTTAGACTACTTTAATAGTAATACTATAAATTTGATAACAGTACATCAGTGGCGCAGAAAAATATTGCTCGCAAATGCCAGCAGACTGGGGAGAGGATTGGGTCATAAATTATATAGAATCTTGCAAAAACAAGCATACATATATGTGGGTGAATTGATCTGTCCACCCATCTTATTAAGTTATGTCTGCAGAAATAGAATTCTTCAATTTAATAACAATGAGATCAACCTGAAGAAAAGTAAACACAAAATAAAAAAAATAACAGAAAACTATGTCTTGACAAGTCATTGATATTGGGTACATGCAAAAATCAGGCACAGCAAGGACTGATCCTTGGGGTATCCCCTAACAAAAATCAATGCTGACCTCTGATGCCACTGACAACCACCACCAATCTTATTTTGGGTGAGGAATTTTCGTCCATTTGATGAGTTTTTTTTTCCTGAATACTATAAAAAAGCTTACACAGTGCATGCTCTGATTTACCCTTTTCAAATGCCTTTGTAAACTCCATCACTGGGACACAATCATTAAGAAGAGTTCACTGAACATTGTTCTACTGAGATTGGTCTTTCTCAATTTACAGCAAAATAGTTACATACAGGATAAGCCTATGCATCCCCTGCCCCCTCCCCTCTTTAGTTCTTAAGTCAATTTTTCTTTCTTTTTTTTCTTTTTTTTTTTTTTAATAATAAAGTTTCTACAATATTATTTCAGTCAAGTACTGTCCTTTTCTAATTTTTGCCTTTCATTTCTTTTACCCCCAGTGAGTGCAACAGAATCTTCAAGATGAAGACTTTGTTTCCCCAAGTTCAACACTGTAGACCGATTAGACAAACGGCATGTGCCGTGGCAAAGAAAAAGACGAAACCCGCTTCAACCAAATCGAATCAAAAACAACACATTTTCTTTGCTTCTTTTCCTTTGAGTAACCAACTTCAACACGTTGAAATGCTGCTACAATGGATTCTGCAATAAGTTGCATTTTAAAAACCACGAATCATTCAGGTAGAAAAATCCAATCGTTTTTGTTTGACACACTTTTACACACAATTCTGAGCGCCCAAGTATGGCATAATAATCAGCTTGTTGATTGGGGGCCCTCAATTGG
>JAFLJL010013722.1:32500-38548 GCA_018398815.1 Conus ventricosus | reverse complement strand
ATGCATACGGACACATATGCATACTAATTCAGAGACAGACAGACAGACAGACAGACAGACAGACAGACGGACAGACAGACAGACAGACAGACAGACAGAGAGAGAGGGAGAAATGGAGGGAGAGAGGGAGCGAGTTAGGGAGGGAGGGAGGGAGGGAGGGAAACGAGGGTGAAAAGTTACATCACGGCATAAATGTATGCATTTGAAAGACGTGACTAATAGGTAGGTGTGTGAAGCAAAGGCACGGCACAACAAGCATGCCATTAGGGACAGAGGAAGGGTAGACACGTAATGCAATGACAGACAGACAGACAGACCGACCAACAAGACAGACAGACAGACAGACACACCATCAAGACAGACAGACAGACGGACAGCGACAAGTTAAAAATGAACAGGCACTGTCCATTTACAGGCAGGTATCCATCACGGTGATGCATAGGGTGAAACAGACGATGGATGGGCAATGAGATTTGAAGTTCATTGTGCAGCTAGATGAGTCACTGAAGGAACAAGACGAATATGGAGAATGTAATGAGTCGGCCGAATGTTCTCGAGCATTTAGGCAAATTAAGGGTAGTTGCTGTTGTTGAGAGCACGTTCCTTGGGTCTTCAAGTGTGCGAATTCAGGCATCACCAGGGGGGGATACCCCGAGTCGTATACTGAAGGAGGGAGAGTGCTGGGAAGTGTTTCGCATGTCCGAGGGATAGTAACAAGAACATGCTGACCTGCCGGTCCTGGGTAGAGAAGAGTGTCCACTTTGAGCACTGGCTATTCACTGGGCTCTCCCGTGGGCCTGAAGGGAAGGCGATCGTGTCAGGTGACCGTCACGGGTAGGTGACCGTCAGCCTGCAGGCAGAGTACAGCGACCATTCAGTCGTCCCTGTTCTGAGGAATGAATGGAAGGCTTCGGCCTATTGAGTGATTCGCACCTTGTTATCTATGGAGGTAGTAAATACTTAAAGCCTCGGCCCGGGCTGTAGAAAAGCCCAGGCTTTTTTGGGACAATGGGTAGTTGGGGGAATAAAACCATGAGTTTAAATTAGGAGGTTTGCATTTAACCCCGGGGGTCCCCCAGTTTTTTTGGGCGCTGAGCTGTGGTGTGTTTTTTAGGGGGGGTAGGGGGTTTCTGGTGTTCCTTTGGTGGAAAAAAACATAATTGGGGATTTATTTTTAAAATCGTGTGATGTGTGTTTGCCAGTGTTTCCCATTGGTTCCCCAGTTAAACTGGGTTTCTTTTTTTGGAAAAAATAAAAGGTGTTTGGGAAAAACCCGGAAAGTGTGTGATCACTTAAGGGAAAGGGGAAACTCCCCGTCTTGTGGGGGGTCAAAAATCCCGCTTTAAAGCAAGGTTAGCTGTGCCCCCGTTGTCTCCGGGGGGGGAGTTTTAAAAGTGGGGGTTTGTTTGTAGCTCGGACCCGAGGGCCCGGGGAAAAATTGTCTCCCCAGGGAAGGGAGGGTTTCGAAGCAAGACGTGTCACCCGGGGGGGAGTAGACGGGGAGGGAGAAAACGGGGGGGTGTTTGCAGCCAGAGAAGCCTGTGGGGGGGGGGACGGGGACCCTTTCCCGTGGGAGGGGGAAAATTTCGGTGGATTCGGGAGACTGGGTTGGGGGTGGGGTAAGCTCCGTTCCCCGTGCCCCCAAGGGGGGTTTTTTGGAAATTTCGGGGGCCCAAAACCAGTGTGGAGTTAAAGTTTCGTGGTCTCGTGGTGAGAGAAATGAGATAAACCCAAAGGGAAAAGGGTGGCAATTTATGGACGTTTATTTGCTCTTAAGGTTATAAGTGTGAAAACAAAAATAGTGGAATATTGTTTTCCTTGGTAAGAAAGGGAAAAATTTAAAGAACAGGGGATGCGATTTAGGGAATTTGTCTGTATGTTTTTTAATTGTTGAGGATACAGATAGTTGTTTTTTGGTGTAGGGACGGGTGGGGGTGGGAAAGTCAAGTTGTTTAAAAAGGGTTGTTTTAATTTTTATGAAATGTTTTGGGTTTTTTTCCCTTTGGGGGGGCCCCCCGAGTGAGTGAAAGGTTTGTTGTCCCTATGGGAGGGGTTTTTTTGGGTTGTAAAAAGCGTAAAACTTCGGTCTAAAACCCCTGACCCCCTAAATTATGAAATCTTTTTAAAATAAAAGGGGGGGAAAGGTGCGAGACCGTCACTTGGGGGGTCGTCGGGTTGAAAAAAATGACCCATAAGTGATTTTGATTTTGGGTTTTGTTTAAATTTGCAGGTTTTTGAAATTTGTCGAAAATTGGGGAAAACTAGATTTTTTTTTTTTGGGGGAAAAAGGGGTTTTGTATGTTTTGATTTTTTTTGATTTTTTTTTCATGATGTGCCTGGTTTTTAAATTTTGTTTGATTTGTTGTTTTGAGGTTTGTTTGGGTTTTGTGGGAAAATTTTGAGTTTTTTACAAGTGGTCGTGTGGATATCTCGCTTGTTACTGTGGTTGTATTAATAGCGATCGGGGGTTAGTTTGGCTTCAGAATTTCGACAAAAGAGGGTGCTGGGACAATGGGTCCGTTTAAAAAAAAGATGGACTATAGAAAAGGGAAAAAGTTTAAAGGATAAAGGGCCCGGAATAAAGGCATATGTGATGAAAAAGGCCCCGTGTAAGGGCCCCCGGGAAAATAAAAAGGGAAGGGAAAAGAAGGAAAGGGAAAAAGAGGGAGAAAAAGGGGAAGGGAAAAAAAAGAGGGGGAGAGAAAGGGAAGGGAAAAAGGGGAAAGGGGAGGAAAGAGGGGGGAAAAAGGGGGGAGGGGAGAAGGGGGAAAGGGGGAAAAAAGAGGAGAGAAAAAGAAAAAGGGGGAAAAAGAGGAGAGAGAAAGAAAGGGGAAAAAGGAGGAGGGAAAAGGGGAAAGAGAGGAGGGGGGAAAAAGAGAAGGGGGAAGAGGGAGAGAGAAGAGAAAGGGGAAAAAAGGGGAAGGAGAGAAAGGGGAAAAGATAAGGAGTTTGAGTTAGAAAAATTAAAAGGGGGAAAAGAAGAACGGGCGTGGACCCCAAAATCGGAACTTTGCGAATGTCAGTCCCTTGATCATTCCCAAGGGTTTCGTTTGGTTCCCCGACATTTAGAAGACTTCATTTCCCCAATTTTGGAAAGGATTGCAAAGACCCGGGCTTCCGAAAAACCCGGTGGGAAAATTTGGTTTGAGCTGGGGCCAAAAGTGGGGGATGCTTTTTTCTGCTTCCCCCGGAAAAAAAAAAGTTTATGAGTCGGTGGCGTGCTTTGTTTCAGAGGTCCCAGGTAACCGGTTTTAGTATAGGAATTGTTCAGAAAAACCCCGTTCGAAAATGGGTTTTGAGACGCACGGACATTTCCCTTTATCGGTTAGGGTTCTTTGAAAATGGATGGGTTTGGGAAAAACATCGAACAAACTTTTGAATTTTGAGGGAGGAGTCGAAAAGGGAAAAATTTCCCCATTTGTGGGAAGGATTACGGTTTTCTTGGGGAAAAGGGAAAATTGGAAAGTTTAGGGAGTTAGTTAAAAAGTTCCCGACGGGGTTTATGAATCTGAATGACCCGGTAAGGGGAAGAAGGGATCGAACCAGTAAACCCGTTTTGCCCGGGAAAACAGTCGGGGAGTGATTCGCCGACCCCCTTAAAAAGGAGGCGAGCCCACAGTTAAAAAAACGCTTTTCAAAATCCAAAAAAAAACGGGGATCAAGAGAATTTTTAGGGGTAAAAACGCCATGTTTTAAAAGTGTGGGCGAGGGGTATATCCAAAAAGGGAAATGTAGGGGGGTTTTTGGCAAATTAAATCATTTGGTTGCGTTGTAAATTCAACAGAAAGGCGGGAAGTACCCCCACAAAAAATAGGGCAGTAGTAAAAGGGGAACCCGGTGCCCTGTTATTAGACACGGGGATGCTTAGGGGAAAATTGGTAGAGGGTTTTGTGGGGGAGAAGACTATCCCGGGGGAAAAATGCGTGGTTATGGATGGAAAAAAATTAATGGTCCCTTTGGGCCCCTTTGTCAGAGTAGGTCAGTTTTTGTCGGAGTATTCAATGCGCATTTGGAAAAAACCTTTTTCCCTACCCAAGCTTTGTTAGGGGGTGGGTATATACCCAGCCCCCCCGGGTGCCATAAGGGGGGGAAAGAAAGGGGGCATTTGCGGGGTTTGGGAAAGGGGTAAAAAAGCAGGTGGAGTGCACAGGCCCCGTAGGTAGAGTAGTGTGGCCCATAAAGGGGGCCCCTTTAGTGGGGGGTTAAAAAAAGTTGTTGGCGTTGCCGTGGCAGTCGGAAAGGTAGGACCCACGGTGGCGGCCCTCGGGTGGGGGGGGCCAAAGGGGCCCACAGAAAAAACGGGAACCAGCAGCGGGGTTTTGGACCAGGGGGGCGTCTTTAAACGTTGGAAGGGAAAGGTGGGAGGTGCCAGCTTTTTTTGGGACATCCCAAGAATAGACGTCAAGGAGAGACGGGGCCAGTGTTGGAAAAAGGAGACAAAAATGGGGTCATAAAGTATTTGGGCAAAGGTTTTGAGGGGGATTCAAACAAGGAATTTTTCCACAGGAGAAGGAAAATGGTTGGATAAGGGAGTGGGGAATTTATGCCTTTTAAAAAGGGGAGATGATCTTTTTTTCCGCAGTGCATGGGTGGGGACAGGCTGAAGGGGGATCGCGCGATTTTCACGGCTTTTTAAGGACTAAACGGGGTAAAAAGGTGCGGGGATCTCTTTTTAAAACCCGGGAAATGGAAAACTACTGCCCCAGGTACTATTGGGGCCCCCAAACGGCGGTAAAGATTGAGAGGGGCAAGGAGTAGGTAAAAGGGTTTTGGGGTAATGCCCGGGGTTTTGCTCTTGTAGTGTGAACAAAGAAGCAGGAAAATTGGTTTGGGAGCAATGCTAGGGGCTGCTGTGATTTTTGGTGGGGGTTTGTGGCGTTTTGGGTTCCCGGCCCGTACTTTTGTAAATAATGAAGCTGGCCAGTTGTTTACTGATTTGATTCCCCAGTATGGGGGGCGGGGTTGAGTCGGTTATTTGTTGTTTAATTTTTGATTAATGGTTTCAGTTGTGTTGTTTTTTCATTGATTAGGGTTTTTGAGTCCCTGCCATGTGTTATGATTTTGATTTTTTGGTTGATATTGTTTGTTTGTTGTTTTCCCCCAATTCGGTAAAGGGGTGAAAATGCCCTTATTTTGTGAAATCAGGATAAATGTTTGATTTGCAAATTGTGTGTGGGGGACGTGTGAGCAGATTGGGGCCCCACCCCTGTTTTGTTTTTTGTTTGTTAGAAAAGTGGGAAAACGCTGAATTGAATTTTGGTCTTGTGGTTTTTGGCCCACACGCTAAATTTTGTTTTTGATTTTTAAGTGGGGGGGCCACAATAAATTTTGGATGTTGGGTTTAATCATGGTTGTGCTATTTTAGAAGTGAATGGAGTGTTTAAATTTTAACATGTAGGGAAAATGCTGAAAAGAAAAAGTTAGGACAGAGTTCTGTTTAATATGTGACCCATTTTTAAAATGAGTAAATTCAATGGACTTTTGTTTGTTTTTAGTTTTTTTTAAGGGGTACATTTCCATTTTAAAAGTGTTGAGGGAGGGGTGTTTGAAAAATGGGGGTTTGCACTGAATATTACCCATGGTTGATTTTGTTTTATCCAATTGGGGGATCATTCGTCCTGGGGGAAAGGGTTTATTTGGAAAAAATTTTGGGTTTAGGGGGGTTTTTAATGGTGGGCCAAATTTTTCTCGAATTTAGGAAAATTTAAGGGTTTTAAGTGTGTTTTTGAGAGCACTTTCCCTTGGGTTTTCCCAAGTGGGCAAAATTCAGGCTCCCCGGGGGGGATACCCGAGTCGATATGAAGGAGGGGGGTGGGGGAAAGTTTTTCGCAGGGTGAGGGATAGTAACAAAAACATGTGCCCTCCCGGGTTTGGGGTTGGGAAAAGGTGCCCACTTTGGGCAGGGGAAATTAAAAGGGGTTTTCCCGGGGGTGAAGGGAAGGCGATGTGTCAGGTGAGTCAGGGTAGGTGCCCGTCACCCGGGCGGGGCAGATTTACAGGGGGCCCTTTTCCTTTTGTCCTTTTTTAAAAGGAAATAAAAGGGAAAGG
>JAFLJL010013722.1:25000-27500 GCA_018398815.1 Conus ventricosus | reverse complement strand
AGCATATTCCAATGATCGATGCTTCATCCGCCCCCTCCCCCCCCCCCACCGCCACCCCTCTTGCCCCTCCACCGCACCCACATCACCAGCCACCCACCTGCCTCCATCCCCTAATCCCTTCCCCTCCCCCCTCTCCAGCCCCCACCTAACCGCCGCCCCCATCCCCACCCCCTCCTCAACACACACACACACACACACACACACACACACACACACACACACACACACACACACACCCTACTGTCTTCTTTCATACATCACATGAATTCTATTTCGCCTATGAAATTTAACATCTGAATTTAACAGTTGTTTGGGGTCTGCGTGTTTTGAGAAGAGAGCAGGACCAAAATAGCCCACCACATATAGCAGGGGACCCTGAATGCGCTGTGGACGGAGACACGGAATTAGGGATGGTGAACCGGCCCGTTGTGGACCACAGACAGGCTCATTCATCAACTTGATTTCACAAACAAACCCGGGCGCATCCGCGCGTTCACGCGTACGCACGCTCGCACGCACGCATGCACGCTCGCATGCACGCACGCACACGCACGTAGGCACACGCACGCAAGCACACGCACACGCACACACACACACACAACACACACACACACACACACACACACACACACACACTACAATGCGTGCTCGCAAATACATTCACACTTAAGTACAGAATATAACACACACAGAGAACGCTGGCGCGCGCGCGCTCATACACACACAAACACACCACACACACACACACACACACACACACACACACACACACACACACACACACACACACACACTCGAGCCGATGAACACACATACGCGTGCTTGCGTCCGCAAGCACACACACACACACACACACACACACACACACACACACACACACACACACACACACACACACACGTGCTTGCGACCGCAAGAGCACACCACACACACACACACACCCCACACACTCGTACCTTATATCCTGTGCAGACTGTTACGAAAGAAAGAAGGAAAGACAAATGCCTGTAACAACAAGAAAGGCCCGCGGGAGAGCGCCACCTCCCGGCAAGGTCATCTGGCGGCTGCTTCCCTCCCTTGTGTCAGTTCATGGGCGACAACAAAAATCAGTTTCCCCTGCCAGGGAGATAATATTAGGCAAAGGTTGAAAGAGTTACCTTCCAGGTAATTTTTTTATTTTCTAATTGAAGGGATGGAAAACAGGAAATGTATGTGTTTATATCACGGATTGTTTTGATATTCCCTGACAATACAACTTGTACGGATTATGACGTGTTCACAAAATTCCACATTGGCGAGTCTTCAAGTTGCCCATGCGGTACACCCCCCAATGACCGTGGAACACTTCCTGCAGGACTGTCCCACACATGAAAAGCTAAGAGCAGAGACCTGGCCTGCCAACACACCGATGAGGGAAAAAGCTTTATGAATCACTGGAAGGCCTCCGCCGTACAGCAACCTTCGTCAGTACCTCTCGGGTTCCTGTCTAATTGAACGAAGAAGGAGAAGAAGTATGGACGTATTATTACTTCGTTTATTTCATTGTATGGTTTACCTGCAGAATACATTTCAATCTGCAGCTTCCTTTTAAAACAAACCAAACCGGGGACTCACTTCAAGTCTTTAGTCATACTTTGTTTTGAAAACAAGATATTGTGTCTGGTTCACCACCTTCGACAAGTATTTGGAAAAGACCGCCCACCTACACACTGGGAAAGCACTATTTATCATGTGCCCACCCATCAGCAGTTTGAGGTACTTCCATTGAACCTTCCCTTTTGAGTACGTTCTCGGGGATCGCCACGTACCTGAAGTCTGGAGGGCGAGCGTGGTTTCGTCCTCCACATGTATACGTCTACCCAACAACCTCCTCGAAATAATCTCTATTAAACTTCAACTTCCAGGTTAGTCTCGTTTAACTTTCAAACACTTCATCACAGACGTGGATGTGAGATGAGTACTACGGAGGACAAATCACCCCGAAGACCTCAAGTTCCGCTGTCAGAGGTGCTGGTCCTCTGGAGAACCCCCCCCCCCCCAACACACACACACACACACACACACACACACACACACACACACACACACCACACACACACACACACACACACACATAGCCCAACACTGGCCTGGTAAGGAGAAACTCTAGGGAGAGTTGCACGGCAGAAAGTGTTCAGAGAAGAATCCCCCTTCAGTCAAGCGATGTGGCACTGACCCCCGTAGTCTCTAACGGTTAGGGCCACATCGAGATCGTGACTTCTGCTGCGAGACTGTACTTTCTCCCCCCCCCCCTTTCCTCCCTCCTCCCCTTGGCGCTGCTGAGATTCAAACTAGCAACTCTTGGAGCAGCGGGGAGTGTCATGGCGTTGCCGTTTTAGAGGGATGTCTGTTGCACACCGCTGTCGCACATCTAAGTGGGGACATTTCAGCCTGACGAAGACTACTTCTTGTTCCTCCTCGACCAGATCCAGCTGGCTCTCTTTTCAGCTTCATCTCCATT
>JAFLJL010013722.1:0-20000 GCA_018398815.1 Conus ventricosus | reverse complement strand
TGCACCATTCTGTGCCGTCTATTGAAGCCTGCGGCTGTGTTGACATAGAATGCAGGTGCACACACGGAGCCCCATTAACAAGTCAAGGACTGTTCCCTTACAGATGTCATGGAGCAACGGCCGCAGGACGCAGCAGAACAGACCCTCCGTTGAAGCGTCCCCGTGGGTGTACCAGCCAGTATGTCATGATTTGCAGGGCCCACCGACAATATAAAGGACTGGACCAAAATGACCATGCCAGATCTCCTCACGACAGCCACCAACAGAAAGAGCCTGGAGAGATGCGGCGGCTGCCTCATCATCCCCCTCCCCCCCCCCCCCCCCCCCCCCCAACGACCCCAACGGTCAGGGGAATGACTGACTGAGTGGCTGACTGACTGACCGGTCAAAGTTGCCACCACCAAGCAACCCGCAGCACGAATCCTGCTGCCCCACTCGTTGCCGTTTCGCTGACAGATGAAAGCAGTACTGCACCAGACACTCGCCAAGCTTTCGCCACATGGTCTTACGAGGATCCGGGGTTGCAGTCTTTCCCGCGGTCAAAAGGACTCTCCCTGTGGTTAGTGGTTAGTCGGTCTTTCCTCACCGTCGCTGGGCCTTTTCCCACAACGAGAGCAACTAGACATCCGAAACAATGCCAGTGGAAAGCAGAGAAGCGCGTACTGTCCTCTACAGCCAAACCAAGCGGCTTCACGAAGGTCTAGCCCTTCAAGAGCATGCTCATCTTGTTTGATTGTCTGAAGGTTAGGTGGACCTTGTCAACAGAAAGAGGCTGAATCAGGCCATTAACTTACTGAAACTTTCTTTTCACACTCCCCCCCCCCCCCCCCTCTCTCTCTCCCTTCATACATGCATATACCTATCTATCTATCTCTTTACCTCTGTCTGTCTGTCTGTCTGTCTGTCTGTCTCTGTCTGTCTCTGTCTGTTTATCTGTCTATCTGTCTAACTCTGTCTGTCTGTCTGTCTGTCTGTCTGTCTCTCTCTCTCTCTCTCTCTCTCTCTCTCTCTCTCTCTCTCTCTCTCTCTCTCTCTCTCTCTCTGTATGTATGTGTGTTGTGGTGTGTGTTGTGTGTGTGTGTGTGTTTGTGCACGCGCGCGCGCGCTGTGTGTGTGTGTGTGGTGGTTGTGTGTGTGTGGTGGGTGTGTGTGTTGTGCGCCCACTCGGCGCAGAGTTTCCGTGCTGCTGTGGATGTAACTTGGAGATAAGGTTGACTGCCAATTAGGCGGTCACCGTTTCTGAATTCCAGCTCCCCCCCCCCCCCACCCCACCCCCCCCCCCCCAACCCCCCCCCCCCCCCCCCCCGCGCGCCCTTTCCCCTCCCTCCCTCCTATTTTCCCTCCTTCTACCCCCTCTAACAATCCGCACGCTTGAGTGATCCTGTGACCCCTCCCTGTCTCAACTTAAATCCACCCCCTAACCCGCGGCCTCCCCCCCCCCCCCCTCCACACTCCTTTTCTTCGTTCTCCATCCTAACCGCCATGTTTCTCTATCTGTCTGCTCCCCTTTGTTCTGTATCGTGCAGGTCATGACCATGAGAAGGAAGGGCCGGGGAAAGGGGCGGGGAGGTTGGGGGGGGGGGGTGGGGGGGTGGTTGAGGAGGGGGCAAGGAGTGGAGGGGGCGTGGGAGGGTAGTTAGGGTGTCGTGGTGGTGGTGGTGGTGGTGGTGGAGTGGTGGTGAGTAATGATGGCGTCAACACAGACATACAGTCGGCAACCAAAACTCTAATAATAATATTAATAAAGATAATAAAAAAAAAAAATAAAAAAAAAGTAGTAGTGTTGCTGTACTCGGATTCAAATAAATTAAGGGAAAAGGTGGCAAACGGAGTTACCTGGAGAGGGGATGTCCACGTTTTGCCACCTTTTCCCTTTTTTTAATAATAATAATAATAATAATATTGTCTGGGAGAACGCAAACACCTAAGGGCGGCGCATCTACCTTTGGCTGGTCGTTTCATTTCGTTTCGTTTCGTTTCGTTTCTGGTGAGAGGCTTTTTATTATTTTGTTTAGGTTTGAGGCCTGTTTCCCGGCCTTTCATACGTTAAAGGTTGGGTGGGCGAGGTTCCTACTGATAAAGGACTGGCTTCATTTTGCAATACCATGTCCAGCCTAAAGTGTGCGAGTAAAGCTTTGTGCAGGAACTAAGGGTAATAGTCTTACCCCTTAAAACGTGAAGAGAAAGAGAAAGGACGAGAGAGAGTGAGAGAGAGAGAGAGAAGAGAGGAGGTTGGAGAGATGGTGAGAGAGAGGAGAAAGAGAGAGAGAGAGTGGAGAGAGTGAGTGAGATGGGAGGAGCCTTCGAGAGGAGAGAGGAGAGAGAGACCAGACAGACAGACTCACACCACACACACATCGCACCACACACACACACACACACCACACACACACACACACTGTCACGGTCTAAATGCAACTCAACCAAATTCGTGGTCAATCGCCACCAGCCAGTTGGACTTAAGCCCTAACCTCAAAACATTCTAGGCGTCAGGGAAAGACGGGCCCATAGGTCGGGTTCCGGCCCAATTAAGCTTAGTGGAGAGGTTTCACCGAGACAGTCCCGACCCACCTAGATTGATAAGCGCTTTGACGACGCCCTTCGATGTTGCCCTGACGGACCTCAGTACCTGGGCCAGCCTTTATACGGCCACTTTGTGAACCAGGTTCATTGGTCAGTTTAGACATCGTGACGCCACCCTGTCTCTGCTGGCATTTTAGAGTGACAGTGTCCACCACTTAAGCCCACCACGGCACCAGTTAGAATCAGGGGAAAGGGGGGGGGAATGGTAGTGTGTGGTGGGGGGTGAAATCTGGCTAATCAATTAAATGACCAATTTGCCCACCTACAGAGTGTAAGGCGTGTAGACCGCGGACTGTCGTGATGTGAATATTGGCAATGGAATTAGAGGAGACAAACTTCGGGGGTGTCAGGGCGGTAAAAATATGACCATGGTACTGGCCCTTGGACACGGGGTTAGAGCATAAGGAATACGGTGAAGTGAGGAGAGGGGGGAGGAAAGGAACGGACTGAGAGAGATGAAGAGGGAGAGAAGTCCGGGGGGAAGTAGGCTCTCTGCCTACAGGAAGGCAGGGGAGATGAAGAGGAGAACGAGGGGAAGAACGAACAGAGTGAGAGAGGGAGATGAGAGAGGTTCTGAGTGGAGCTCGGCAGGAGTGAAGAGGCAGGAGAGAGAGAGATGAGGAGATGAAGGAGAACCAAGTGAGGGTTTAGCATGAGATAGTCTGCAGGGAAGGACTGAGGAGAGATGTGGAGGAGGAGTGAGGAAGGAGTTGCTATTTATGTAGAAGAAAAGAAAGAAAAGAAAAAAAGAAAAGAAAAGCAACCATGTCCTTTGATAAGAGCAGACTAGAATGAGAGAGAGAGAGAGGAGAGTGCAATGCGTTAATGCAGGAAGAAAGAATGGCGAACAGGATCGATGTTGATAGTCACTGTTCTACCCAACCGGGGAGGTTCGACCTATACTGGCAGCGTCACTTCGACAAGCAGAACCCAGCACCAACGCATCTGTCTCACTGAACAGGCGCCATCAGACCAAACACCAGTGCAGGCCAGTTGGTGTGTGTTGTGAACAGTGTACAGTAAAAAGAAGAAAAGAAACAGAAAAGACAGTGATTCGTGAGAATAGTTAAGATCACCTGGCCAGGAAAAGTAGAAATCTATTTCTTACCCGGGTTAGTTAATGATGTTTAGTATAAATGATTTTGTGAGTTCAGGGAAAAGAGAGAATGTTTTATTTTGGTGGATTTCTATATGCTTGATGTTCCTTTCTATGATCTGTATAGTAAAGTTATAGACGTTACTAGTGGTTTGATGTGACGTATGCATTATATTATGATTGAGATTGTAAGGCGAAGCTGTAGTGTGTTTGGGCTGTGCGCTAGTCCTTCCTACACTGACATTTACACGAGGTTGGTCAATTTAGTGGCGTGCCTGCAGGATATTCTGGCACATTTATTATAATTGTTAAAATTCTCAGAGAGGAAGCTGGGGTGGGATTCAAGTATTGTAATCCTAAGACAAGGGGTTGTCTTACTGTGTGTTCCCAAGGATTGGTCAATACTAGGCCTTGGCATTGCTTCCAAGATTGTTAATACTTGCTTGGCATTGTCAGCACCAGAGTACGCATTTCGCACAGATTGCCTATAATCGCTCTCATCGTTGGGTCAGGCGCTGGGCGTCTTATAAAAAACTAAACTACGTTTGTCCCAAGCAGATTATTATCATTCTATAGGATTGTGCTATTACGTCACTCGTGTCGGTATCCACCAGTTTGGCCGCCCGCCGCGTTGTTATAAAAATTTGTTAAAAAAAAAAAATGAGACTCATCAATGGCGGAAGAAATGAACTCACTATTGAACTACTGTGGCGTTCCGCTCGTGATTTAGGCTTTTCGGGAGAAGAGTTGCGAGCATTCGTTGCACCAACACCCATCACTAAAAGATGGAACCCTCCCCAGAGTATGAGCGCGGAAGGAAATAGACGCGTATCGCCCCCCCCGGTAAGAAAGAGGAAACAGAAAGAATGAAGCAAGGAAACAAGAAAAGAATAAGGGAGCGCATGGTAAAGAAAGAATAAGGGCACGCAGGAGGGAGGGAAACAGAAAATTTAAAGATTCATTTAGAATGTAGAGAAAGTGAGAACACTGAGGGAGACCACGATGATGGTAGTTAGGTTCTGTTTCCAGTGACTCTTGCGCTAGCTATGCTCCCCGAACCCAAATTGCCAAAATCTCGGAAGGGACCGATTCGATGATGGCATACATCAGTCGTTTCGAAACGTTTGCAACCAGTCAGGGTTGGCTCCAGTAAGAGTGGGCAGTCATTTTGTCAGCGCTAGTGACGGGTAAGGCATTGCAGATTTTTCACGGCGTTACCAGCAGAAAACAGTCTGATTTTGGTGCTGTGGAGGAGGTTCTTTAATTGAAAGGATTTGACCTCTACAGAGGAAGGATTCAGAAAGGAAATTTCGTTCAGCTAATTTACAAGCAGGTGAGAGTACCATCAGTTTGGTGCACGTCTTCTAGATCACTATTTTGAGAAATGGTTAGCGTGTGTGGTACGAAAAAAAAAAAGGGAGTTCGCCGAGTTGAAAGTAGCTAGGATATGATGGAACAGATTTTGTCAGTGTTGATGGCCTGATTTAAACCAACATTTGAAGAGATGACAGCCAGGAGACAGAGGGGGACGTTGTTGAAGTTCGCAGGGTGTATAGAGAGGCACGATTTGGGCACTAAGGTGCAGGAGAAACAGGTGCTAAGGCACAGGGGGAGAAGAGTGCAAGGAGACTAGGAGAGTTTTCGCAAAGTCTGCAAACCCAGTGGTGGGGCAGAAGGAAGGGCCAAAGGGAAATTAGGTGTTTCATTTGTACAAGAAGGACATGTGGCGAGGGATTGTCGCATGAGGTTCCAGAACGGGCAGCAGCACTTTGCAAGTGGTGGATAAGGGTCGTCAAGGAAAGACCTGCAGTGGAACCAACAGGGACTCCAACTCGGTGATGAGGGTGGAGAGCAGCTATGGCTAGCACTGGGACAGCAGTCAGTGTCAGGGATGGAGGGCACTAGGCTGGAGTGGTTCGTACCAGTGGAAGAAGGGGTTGATTGGCCAGCAGAGGGTGAAAGTGTTGTTTACGAGACACTGGTGTTCAGCGGGGTATTTGTACGTAACAAACGCTGGTCGTTATAAAGGGGCATTTGACAGGGGCAAAATCCAGACCTGTACTCTAATCGATGGCACTGTGAGGGTGACTTTCCAGTTGCTAAGTTAGAAGTTCGTACCCCGTACTTCTCAGGCGAGTTGTCTTGCGTTGGTGATGGAGATAACCCCTTATGATTTGATCATTGGGAATATTCCAGGTTGCAAGGGATCCAGGGGATCTGGAGTTGTTGGACTGACTACAGGGGCGCAGTTCAAACAGGAGCAAGAAGGTAGGATAAGGTTTGTTAAAACCGTTAGTTGGTGCCAGGAAGGAAAGTCGGGCATTGGATGTTGTCGCTGATGAGTTTAGGGGCTGCGACAGGAACATGAACCTTCGCTCGTGAAGTCTTGGGAGTTGGGCTAGAGGTGGATTGAGAACAGGAGGTTTTGAGGAGGTGTGAGACAGAATTTCTTGGTGAAAGCCGGGCTGTTTGTACCGAGTGTTCTCCAAGGGGAAGACAGGTATGGTGGTTGACCACTCAGTTATGTCGGTACCTGCAGGTTATCGATGACACTGTTTGTCATGTGGGTTCACGAGTCGCTCATGGCGGGTCATCTCGGCACCAGCAAAACACACAGCTGTCCGAATCTGTGATGTTTTTCATTGGCCAGGCAATGGCAGACATCAAGCGTTTCTGCATGTCATGTGGACGTGTGTCGATGGTCAGCCACATGAGGGGTGTGATGAGGAAGGCGGCATCTTAAAACATCCCTTTAATTGACCACACCATACAGGAGGGTGGCTGTTATCTGATTGGCCCAATCTCACCCTGTTCCAAAGGCGGGGCTCTGTTAAGTGTTGACGCTGGTGGACTACGCGACCCAGTATACCCAGAAGCGGTTGCATGAAAGGCGTTAGATACGCAACAGGTCTCTGGAAGGGGCTGGTAGACATCTTCACTCGCGTGGGTGTGTGCCAGGAACAACTTCTCAGTGACAGGGGGTCCACAGTTACCTCAGGCGTGTTGAGGGAGGTATCAGGCTGCTAGGGATCAACAGGGGCTCACTACCCCTTACCATCCACAATTGCAATGGCTTGGTGGGGAAGATTCAACGGTGTGCTGAAGGGCATCTGAAAGAAGCTCTGTGAGAATGGCCAGCAGTTTGGGACCGCTACATTCAGCGGCACTGTTTGCCTACAGAGTTGGCCCTCAGGAAAGCACAGGCTTGTCGCCATTTGAGCTGCTGTATGGCGCGGACTAGTTCGGGGAACACCGGTGGGCATTATCAAAGAGCTGTGGTCCGGAGAACAGGAGTCAGAAGAGGTCAAAACCACTTTATCAGTATGTGGTGGACCTAAGCAATAGGCTCGTGGGAGACATTGTAAGGTCGCAAGGGAGCGTTTGCAGGAGGCTAGGGTCGTCCAGAAGAAGCAGTATGACAGGAAGGTGAGGAAGCAATTCCTCAAGGTGGGAGTCTAAGCTGTTCTGCTTCCCACGGATCACAACAAGCTGCTGATGCTTGGAAGGGACCATTCACCATCATAGAAAGGTAGTTCAGGACTTCCGAATCGATGTGTGAAATGGGAAACCAAAACTTTTCAGCATATCTATACGCAATATATTCAGCGTGAGTCTCAGCACATAGGCGCAGCAGCAATGATTGTGGATGGTGAAGGAGACCCAAGGCAGAAGAAGGGGAGATTGTGTTGCCTGAGTTTCCAGGAGAAGAGTCATAAGGGATGTGGCACTGTATGAAGGGATAGGCAGTAGGGACAGGGGGAAGTTATGTGGGCCTCCTAGAACAGTAATGGGCGTACCAGGATGATAAACCAGGCAGGACAACTCTAGAGACATGTACGGGGAGTAGTTGGACATCACGATTCCGTACATGTGAAAGCCTACCGTTTCCCATATGCCACCATGCAAGTGATAGAGGAGGAGGAGTGAAAAAGATGTTGGACCTTGGGGTGATTGAACCGTCCAAATCATCATATAGTGCACCCGTCGTCTTAGTGAGGAAGAAGTCAGGTGAGCATCGTTTCTGTGTCGACTATGACGTTCTGAACAGTGTTACCAAGGTCGATGCAGAGGTAATTACCAATCATGGAAGACCTGTGCGCTCAGTTCGCCACAAGCAAGAAGCCTGTTATTTAACCTGGATCGTCTGTGCAAGGGGTTTACTGGCAATTGCCTTGAAGTGGGGACCTCAAAGGAAGTCACAGCATTTTCCACTATATGGGGCTTATACCAGTGGCTCGAGTACTCCCTCCTTTTGGGGGGGATGTCAACGCACCTGCAGTCTTCTCTCGAATGATGAGATAGCTATTGACGGGATTGGAAGGTGTGTGAATTTCATGAGATTGCATTCTGATAGCATCCGAGACATGGGAGGTGCATATGAGGCAGCTAGGTGCGTTTTGGAGAGGCTTGAGGACAAGCAATTCACAGCCAGGACCAACTAAGTGCCAGGTTGTGGTTTTTCCAAGCCTGGAGTTCCTAGGTTTTGTTGTCGGAGGCGACACCAAAGCAGCCGGGGGGAAGAGGAATGGTGGGAGAAGTATGATGAATTCAGAGAGACCAAAGACCAAAACTGAAGGCAGGAGTCTGCTAGGTTTTATTGGGTCTATAGGGATGTTATGTCCCAAATTTTGATTGCAATCACGATCCTCTCAGTGGACTTGTGGTCAAGGCAGGGATATCCGGGCAGCTGGTCGAATGGTCAGACGCTGCAGTGCAAGCACTGCAGACGGTTGATTGGAAAGGACTAGGTTCCCGTCCCATCTTGAAGCTACCAGATATGTCCAAACCATTTTTGGTTGCGGACGAGGCATCAGGCGGTTGGATAGGCTGCAGTATTGTTGCGGAGCATGATGGAGTCGAGTTTCCTGTGAGATTTTTGCTAGGAGGAAGTTGACAAAGTGGAAAAGGAAGGGTACGCAACAGTAGAGAAGGAGTGTTTTGCTTGTTGTGTGGGCCGTGCAGAAATTCCACAAATGACTTGTATGGGAAAGAGTTCGTGATCGAGACGGATCACTCAACCTCTCAATTCCGGCAGGAGGCGCAGTTGAATACAGCAGGTTCTGCGGTGGGCAATGGCACTGCAGCCTACAGTTACCGAGTGCTGTACATCCCAGGTCGACAGAATGGCGGAGCTGACTATTAAGTCGCGTAGTCTGAGCATAGCTTGCGACTCAGAGATGTCTGTAGTATCGGGGTGCTTGTTGTTATTAGGTGTTGATGACAGTTATGTTGATGGATATGGGTTCATTCCCGTTGGCTTGGTTCATATTTTTTTTGTGCTGAACTTGTTTATATTTTCTTTGTGAGATTGTGGTTTCATGTAAATGTAGTTTGGATTGGGCATACAGTTCGCTGGTGTAGTGATGCATATTGACGATAAGTGAGGATGGAAGATTCCCAGTGAAGTGTCATGGATCGTGATCATATTTTATTGTGCTTTCATAATAGTGTGAAGAGAAGATGTGGCAATTCCGCTGTAGGGGTGATTGCATATGTGCGCACAGTGGTCGTATAAATTGAATTGAAATAAACGCAAGAGCGAACGTCAATGATAACTCATTGTGAGTGATATCCACTATTGATATTTTTATAATTTGTTTAAAACGGTTGTTGTAAAGGGATTTTTCACAACTTTGCTGCCCCCCCCCCCAGGTTGCTGTGGGTCAGCAAATTCGGTTTTCGTTGGTCTTTTTGTACCGTTGTTTGAGACAATGCGGTAGCATAAGTCTTTTTGCAGGGGGAAATTGTCACGGTCAAATTCAACTCAACCAAATTCGTGGTCAATCGCCACCTGCCCTGGTGGTCTTATTAGCCCTAACTCAAACATTCTTGGCGTCAGGAGACGGGCCCATAGTCGGGTCGGCCAATTAAGCTGAGTGGAGAGGTTTTCCTCCGAGACAGTGCGACCCACCTAGACTGACCCTAAGCGGCTTTGACCGACCGCATCGTGTTCTGCCAGACGGACCTCAGTACCTGGCAGCCTTTTCCGGCCACTTTTCGTGAACCAGCGTCATTGTCAGGTTTAGGACTTCGTGCCGCCCACCCAGACTCAGCTGGCATTTTAGATTGACCAGTGTTCACACTTAAGCCACCGGCACCAGTCCTAAATAGGAAAGGGGGGATAGGTTGTGTGTGGTGGGGGGTGATGAATGAAAAGTCTGGCTATCAATTAATGACCAATTGGCTCCACAGAGAGTTAGGCGTGTAGTCGGGACTGTTCGTGATGTGAATAATCCATTGGAAATTAGAGGAGAAACTTCGGGGGTGTCAGGGCGGTAAAAAATACTGACCTGGTACAGGCCCTTGGAACGGGGTTAGAGCATAAAGGAATACGTGAGTGAGATCATTGTGTCGGGTAAAAACATGGATGGAGGAAAGGAAACGGGACAGAGAGAAGAGAGTGAGGGAGAAAGTCAGGGGGAAGTAGGCTCTTCGCCTACAGGAAGGGCAGGGAGATGAAGAGGAGAACGAGGGAAGAGAACGACAGAGGAGAGAGAGGGAGAGAGAGGTTTGAGGTGGGCTCGGAGGAGAGAAGGGGCAGGAGAGAGAGAGAGAGATGAGGGTGAGAAGAGAACAAGTTGAGAGATTAGCATGAGAGATAGTCTGCAGAGGAAGGACTGAGGAGAGATGTGTGAGAGAGAGAAAGAGTTGCTAATTTATGAAGAAGAAAACGAAAGAAAAGAATAAAGAAAAAGAAAAGCAACCATGTCCATTTGATAAGAGCAGACTAGATAGAGGAGAGAGAGAGAGAAGAGAGTGCAATGCGTTAATGCAGAAGAAAGAAAAGGAGAACTGATCGATGTTGATAGTCACTGTTCTACCCTAAACCGGGGGTTCGACCTCATACCTGGCCAGCGTCACTTCGCAAGCAGAACCAAGACCAAACGCCAACAGTCTCACCTGGACCAGGCGCCATCAGAACCAACACCAGTGCCGGCAGTTGTGTCGTTGTTGGTGGGGAAAGTTGAAAGTGACAGTTAAAAATAAGAAAAGAAAAGAAAAGATAAAAGACAGTTGATTCGTGAATAGTTAAGATCAACTGGCTCAGGTGTAAAGTAGAAATTAATTTATACCGGGTTATGTTAATGTGTTTTAGATATATGATTTTGTGAAGGTTAGGGGAAAGAGAGAATGTTTATTTTGGTAGATTCTATATGCAATGATGTTTCTTTCTATGATCAGGTATAGTAAAGGTTTTGACTTTACTAGTGGTTTGATTGTGACGAATGCATGATATATGAATGAGATTGTAAGCAAAGCTGTGAGGTGTTTGGGCTGTGCGCTAGTCCTCCTCCACTGACATTACACCGAGGTTGACACACACACACACCCAGTGGAGAGTGGAGTGAGAGAGGATGTGAGGTGAGAGGAGAGATGGAGAGAGGAGGAGGAGGAGAGAGTGAGAGTGAGAACACTATTTACTCAGGATACGGTCGCAAAGGGGGAATGGGGGGGGGGTGGGTTACAGTCAGCAACTTGTTACACAGCATACGGCCAGGAACAACACTGAGTCCCACTGGAAGGGACGTGGACACAGTGAGCCCTCCCTTGTCTGTAGCAGGGATTTGTACTATCGGTCAATACATTTACTCTCCTTTGTGTGAAGCTGTTAAAAAAGGAAAAAAAGAATTGAAAGAAATAGATAAAAGACAAAAAAAGAAAAAAAAAGTCTGAGTAACTCTGAGGGTGTAGGTCTCATCTTTGGGAACCGATAATAGTTTTCTTTGTTTTGTTTTTTTGTCGATTTCAAACAATACAGACCTAACCCCTGCTCTTCACCTAAATCCCCCCCCCCCCCCTACCCCCCCCCCCCCCCCCCCCCCCCCCCCCCCCCCCCCCCCCCCCTCCCCCCCCACCCCCCCCCCCCACCCCCACCCCCCCTCCACACACACACGCTCACACGCACCGCCTCTCAAAAGGGGCAAGTTGGTTGTCAAGGAAAGAAAGGGTTAGTCATAAGCTGCTGTGACGATTAAGATTAACGTCACAGAAGGTGCCGGGTTAGGTTGCAAGTTCGAACTCGTGGAAACCAATTTTTCATTGTGGTAGTTACTGTTCTTCTTGTTTTTGTTGTGGTGGTATTTTCTCTCTCTCCCCTATCTCTCTGTCTCTGTCTCTGTCTCTCTCTCTCTCTCTCTCTACTCTCTCTCTCTCTCTCTCTCTCTTCTTGTGGTGTGTGTGGTGTGTGTGTGTGTGTGTGTGTGTGTGTGTGTGTGTGTGTGTGTGTTGTGTGCGCGCGCGCGCGCGCGTGCACGCGCGGCTCTCTTATCAATTTTATGCATTGGCGATCCACTACGGGGTTTAAATGAGCAAAACGGAGCAACGCAGAAAGAATTTCACCCACACGAAAAACGATAGATCTCTGAAAATCAGTGTTGCTTACATGTTATTGACAAACCTAACAGGTGTGCGTTTTTGTTTCTTGGGACTGGTTGATGCCGCGATAAAATCTTAGCAAATATAAACAAAAACAAAAAACTAAAAAGCGCCGAACCGGAGGCTTGTGCCATAGTCTCAGAACCACATTTCTCTCACTAGGCAACACTCTCCAATCATCCTCACGCTTGAATATGTCATTGTAAACTAACAGGACTAATAATTTATAGCGCTGATTCTGTCTCATGGTGGGAGGACTTTTTTTTTTTTGGTTCGGTAACCCCAGCCCCACAGAACTATCTCCTTCTTCCTGTGTCGATTGCTTCCGTTATGTTCTTGTTAAAGTTGTGGTGTGGCAGGCCATGAAGAACTGTCGTTGGGGGAAGGATGGGGGGGTGGAACGCTCCGTGGACTGCCAGAGAACTGGCAGATGGCATTGTCCAAGGAGAGCAGCAGAAAAGTAGGCTAGTTTGAGCAGCCCCCAGACTTCCAACAAGTAAGGGATGCGTAACTACCTGCTGCCTGGTACCCAGACCAGGTGGGGCCATTGTGGGAAGGTGAGGACAGGGGGCACTCCAGACTCAAAACACCACATGTTTCACCAGGATTCCACATCGGCGAGTCTTCAGGGTGCCCATGCTGTACAGCCCCAGTGACTGTGGAACTACTTTCCTGCAGGGACTTGTACCACACATCAAAAGCTATGAGCAGACACCTGGGCCTGCCAACTTCACATCGACGAGGAAGAAGCTCTATGGATCTCTGGAGGGTCTCCGCCGCACAGGCGGCCCTTCGTTCAGTGGCCTCTGGGGTTCAGGTCTGAGTTGTGAGAAGGAAGAAGAAGAAGACAGAAGAAAGAAGCGAAGACGAAAGAAGAAGAAGAAGAAGAAGAAGAAGAAGAAGAAAAAGAAGAAGAAGGAGGAGGGGAGGTGGAGGAGGAGGAGGAGGAGGTGAAGAAGAAAGAAGAAGAAGAAAGAAGAGAGATGAAGAAGATCAAGAAGAAGAAGATAGAAGATGAAGAAACTTAATGTTGAGTACTGAACCCGCCAGCGAAACACCAAATATTGAATGTAAACAAGCTCGACCTGTTGGTCTTCTGCAGTCAGGATAACAAATGTAGTTTAAAAAGAAAAGTACGCCTTGGCTTTAGGCTCTCTGTGTCAGACCAATTGGACATAGGCTGGAACACAAGGCTACATCAAAAAATGTTGTTATGCTCTGCCCATAGTATGTGGGGAAGGATTATTGTCTTCAGTCGTGACAAAGCTCCTAGCATAACATTATCAGGCTCCCAAATCCCCCGTAGTGGAGTGTGGGCTGCCCATGTGGCGGGGTTAATCAAAAAACGGTCACACACGTAATGTTCTCATTCCCCCAGCTGATACATTTGTGCCATAGTGTTCCAAATACTTCGGCTGTTTCGGATGATCACCTGGGTCTTTTTTTAGCCAGGGTACGTCAACAACAACAACTCAAACTAAAAAGAAAAAGTTATTCCAATAACGAAAACTGCCTTGGTGGTGATCGTTTTGCTGATTGTGCGTGAACACAAATCGGGGACAGAAATTTGCAGAAATTTATTGATGTATTACTCAAAACAATACGAATGTGTGGCTGAATTTTTCTTCTTCTTCCTCGTTTACACTCAGACAGGAACCCAGAGGCACTGACGAAAGGCTGCTGAACGGCAGAGGCCCTCATGTGATCATAAACTGTTTCCCTCATCGGTTTTTGTGTTGGCAGGCCAGATCTCTGCTCTTTGCTTTTCGTGTGTGGGCAGTCCTGCAGGAAGTGTTCAAGGTCAATTGGGGCTGTTGCGACATGGACAACTGATGACTGACCAGTGTCGGGGAATGTTGTGAACACGTGTGCTGAATTTGGGAATGTATGTCTTATGGGGAACACGTTAAACCAAATCGAAGGCGTAGAGATTTTCTAATTATTGTTATTATATTTTGAATACTACATAGCGACCTATCATCGGTTAGGGACCAAGCTCTAAGCACGCTATACAATCCCACCACTCGTTACACTTATGGGGCTGCCTACATGGATAGCGCCAACTGATGCGCTGAACAGCTGGCGGCTTCTTTCAGTCGGTTCCCGCGTGTCATCCAGTCATAATCGCTCAATATCGTTTCTCTCAAGTTCCTTAATTCCTTCATTCTTTTCATTTATCACGCAGGGTCAGGGTGCATGCTATGTGAACGGTGTCATCCATTCAACGGCCAACTGGCTTTCTCTTCGAAAGTTAGTAATGGGACTCGACGTGTTGTGCTGCAAGGTGTTATGCGTGTGTTCACACACGGTGCCTCGGTTTACAGTTCTCATTGGGACGTCTCATTATCTTCTGGAGTCGGTGAAGAAATAAGACCATCGAGAAGTCGGAGTATTTCTACGCCTTGTATTCCTGTCTACGAGCGAAGGGTATTTATTTTTTGTTGAAAGGGCGGAAGAGAGGAATGGGCACCGCACTTCCTTCCATTATTTTGTGCCACAGCACATTGGTACCATGTTAATTAAATACACTGCCATTACGGCAGTTGGGCTACAGCACTTAAAACCTTTCACCTTATTCAACCCCATTATTAATGTAAACAATTCAACTACACCCTGGCGTCCAAGACTCGCATTATGATCTGCACGCTGAAGGCTTATAAGGTCTCAGGATTTTCCAGCCTCATCCAGTCTTGACCCTAGTGAATGCCCCCATTAAACATACAATTAACATACGGATTTCCATACTTTGGGTGTCTTCCAAGGTCACCAGGATACCAAATCGTTTGGTGGCTAGCGGTCGACGTTTATAACACACACACACACACTCACACACACACACACACACACAAAACACACACACACACACACACACACGCACGCACGCACGCACGCACGCACCACACTACAACACCACCACACCAACACACAAACACACACACACACACACACACACACACACAGGGACACACACACACAGCCGACAGAAACAGAGATGGACACTTGAGTGGAAATTTGGGGAGACTTGGTGAGCTGTTCTGTGACTTGAGAGATGAGAAGAGAGAGAGGAGTGAGAGAGAGAGAGAGATGAGAGAGAGAGAGAGTGAGGAGAGAGAGACATAAGCAGACAAGTCAGACAGGCAGAACAGAGACAGGGAGACTGAGGTAAGGAGAGGGATGTGGTGACAGACAGAGAGAGACAAGGAGAGACAATAGACAGGAGAGAGAGAGACAGATGACTGAGAGTCAGAGGGGACAGAGTGTGACAGAGAGAGAGGACTGAGGAAATGGGGAGCAGTGTGAGATTGGACAGTATGGGGTGTCTAGGGGTTAGTGTGTGGGGGTACGGGGGTGGTCTGTTGTGCTTGGGGGTCGTCTCCGCTTGACACGGGACGTGATGGACGTCACATGTCCCACGCTGCTTAGCGGGCCGTACGCAGTCCGTCAGTACAGGCTTGTCAGCTGTGTCGTCGGGGGGCAGTGACCCTGTCGGGCGCGGGGATGAGCGGGGGTAATTCTGGCTCGTCCGGGCTAGGGGGTTGGGGGTATGGTGGGGGGGGTTGGCGGGATGCCGGGGCTAGGCCGCGGGTCAGGGCAATTCCGGAAACCTCCCCCCCCAACCCCTACACTAACTCATCCAGCCCCGAACAGCCACATTCTCGCCAGCCCAGCCTATCTGTCAGGATGGTGTTTGCCCAGCCCCGGGTGCGCGATCGACCGGTCAAGGAAGGGCCAAGCAGCTGCGAGAGCGGGCGCCGCGAGCAGCGCGCGAGCGCGCAGAGCACGAGACGCGCGCGCACGGCGCGCGCGCGCGCAGAGAGTCGGGGTCACGACGCGAGAGCGGGAGGGCGGGCGGGCGCAGGCGCCGCGCGGGCGCGCGGGGGACAGACGATAGCGAGCAGCGAGGGAGCGCGAGAGAGCGGGAGGGCGCGCGCAGGGGGCGCGCAGGGCGGACGCGCCACCCGCGCGCAGGGGTAGGGCGACAGGGATGGCGGGCGAGGGAGAGCGCGCGCGCGGCTCCTTAAGCGAGCGCGCGGAGCCGCGCGCGCGCGAGCAGGCGAGGAGTGCGCGCCGAGAGAGCCGCGAGCGAGGGAAGGCGCGGACGCCGCGAGACGGGGGAGCGAGGGGGGCACGGAGCACGGCGCGGCGAGAGAAGAGAGCAGCGAGAGAGAGCGAGAGAGCAGCGAGCGCGACTCGCGCAGAGCGAGACGAGCGCGCGCGCGGAGCAGCTCGACGCGCGAGCGAGCGCGCGCGACGCGAGTCGCAGCGCGCGGACGGAGCGAGCGCGAGAGAGAGCGAAGCGCGCGGGAGAGAGCGCGCGTCACGCGCGAGAGCGCACGCGATGAGCGCGCGAGAGCGAGAGCGCGAGCGCGCGGAGCGCGACGTCGAGTGACGCGCGCGCGCGAGGGAGCGCGCGAGCGCGCGCAGGGCGAGCAGAGCGCGCGAGCGCGCGAGCGCGAGCGGGCGCGAGAGAGACGCGCGCGCGCGCGCGCGCGCGGGAGCGGAGCGACGCTGCGCGAGCGAGAGCGCGCGCGCGCGCGAGAGCGCGCGAGCGCGGGCGCGGCGCGACGCGCGCTGCGCGCAGAGAGCGCGCGAGCGACGCGATCGAGATCTCGCGCGCGGCAGCGAGCGCTGTCTCGCGCGCGCGCGCGAGCGCGCGCGAGCGCGCTCGCGCTCCGCGCGACTCTCTCTCTCTCTCGCTCTCTTTTTCTATCTCTCTCTCTCTCTCTCTCGCTCTTCTCTCTCTCTCTCGCTCTCTCTCTTCTACGCACTCTTTCTCTCTTCTCTCTCTCTCTCTCTTCTCTCTCTCTTCTCTCTCTTCTCTCTCGCTCTTCTCTCTCGCTCGCTTGCTCTCTCCTCTCTCTCTCTCTCTCTCTCTCTCCTCTTCTCTCTCCTCTCTCTCTCTCTCTCTCTCTCTCTCTCTCTCCGCTTCTCGTCTCTCTCTCTCTCTTCTCTCTCGCTCTCTTTCCTCTCTCTCTCTCTCACTCTTCTCTCTCTCCTCTCTCTCCTCTCTCTCTCTCACTTCGGCTCTCTCTCTCTCTCTCTTCCCCCCTCTCTCTCTCTCTTCTCTCTCTCTCTCTCCTCTCTCTCTCTCTCTTCTCTCCCCCCGTTTTCTTTCTTCTTTCTTTCCTCGCCTTACTTATCTTTCTCTTCCTTTCTTCTTCTGACCATTTCTCTCTCCTCTCTTCTCTCTCTCCTCTCTATTTCTCTCTCTCTCTCTCGCTCTCTCTCTCTCTCCTCTCTCCTTTCTTCTCTCTCTCTCTCTCGCTCTCTCTCCTCTATCTTCTCTCTCTCTCTCTGTATGTGTGTTGTGTTGTGTGTGTGTGTGAGTGTGTGTGAGTGTGTGTCGTGGGTGGTGGGGTGTGTGTGGGGTGTGTGTGGTTGTGAGTGTGTGTGTGTGTGGTGTGTGTGTGTGTGTGTGTGTGTGTGTTGTGTGTGTGGGTGTGTGCGCAGCGCTCGACGCGCTGCCTTTATGGACTCTCTCCCCTTTATGTTTTGTGGCTGTTGTGATTTTCTGGCTTTCGGATTGTGATGAACGACTGCGGTGTTATATGCGCGTCACCAGGTGCTTTCTGTGCCCAAGACAAACTCGGCAAAACCCTTGGCCTAACTTATTGTGTCCCGCGGTCTGTGTGTGTGTGGGGTGTGTGTAGTGTGTGCGCGTGGACGTGCGTGCGTGCGTGCGTGCGTGCGTGCGGGGTCCGTGTGTGTGTGTTGTGTGTGTGTTGTGTGTGTGTGTGTGTGTGTGTGGGTGTGTGTGTGTGTGTTGCATGTATGTGTGTGTGTGTGTGTGTGTGGTTGTGTTGTGTGTGTGTGGGTGTGGGTGTGTGTGTGTGTGTGCGCGTGCGTTATGGCTTGCGTGTGTGTGTGCGTTGTGTGCGTGTTTATGGAGTGTGTATGTGTGCGTGTATGTGTGTGTGTATGTGTGTGTGTGTGTGTGCGTGCTGTGTGTGTGTGTGTGCGCGCGCGATGTGCGTATGTGTGTGTGTGTGTGTGTTGTGTGCGTGTGTGTGTGTGTTGGTGTGTGTGTTGTGTGTGTGTGTGTGTTGTGTGTGTGTGTGTTTGGTCTTCAATTTAACGGTCTTGACACATTATGTGAGAGTAGACCAACATAAGCTATCAGTATAACATTAACAGCAACAGGCAAAAAAATGAATAATAACTATAAAACATCGAGAATACGGTCATAACTAGGACGTTACTAAAACCACCAGTTCCCATTTTATAACAGAAATAAAATAGGGGCTTTGATGCAATGAAACAGCAACTTTACACCATTAGTGACTAAATTCGGTTACAAACTGTATCCAGAGAACAATTTAGGTATAGGTGGTAGATGAGGTTTGACCTGTTTGGCAGTGGAAAAGTATGGGGAATTTGATATCATTTCACCACAAAGGCCATGTTATATTTTTGCAAAATTTTGTCTTAAAAGCGTTCAGTTTGATATTAGCGGAAATTTTGATTCGAGAAAACGGCAAACTACATTGATAAAAGAAAGAAGTGTTGTCAAAGATTTAATATCTGGTTTTATTCGAATGTATCAGGAGAACATCCCGATCTCTTGTCTCCTGTATGAACGTTTCCCCCTAAAAAAATGTTTACAGCATGCATATTCTAGAAGAATGTATCCCTCACTGGAATAGACAATGGGGATCTGATAACCTCCGACACGCTAGTATTTTTCGCTCACCGTTTTGCTGCTCTGTATACTCTTCATAAAACTGAATCCCACAATGAGAAGCGAAACCACAGAAAACTAATTCTTTGTACCACAATAATCAAGAAATTATTAGGTGATGAATATCTGTATCAGAACTTGTCTTACTATAGGGTTTGGTGTTTTACTTAGGGCGATAAAACCTGATTTTGAATCGACGCAAAAGACGGACGGAATATTGGATTTTGAAAAGTTAAGTTAGAATATACAAAGCATTTAGAATGGCAGTTATTAGTTCTGCTGTTAAAAAATTGATCTGTTTTTTACAAGATAATAAGATTGTTTCAGTTTTCAATGAAGGAAGTGTAAATGCTGCACCTTGCTTCCTTGGTATCCAAAGAGACCCATCTGTATTAATTTTAAGATCGAAAGGGATACGAATTTTCAATATATCTTGACTATTTGGCCTATCAGGTCGCTGTGTGTGTGTGTGTGTGTGTGTGTGTGTGTGTGTGTGTGTGTGTGGTGTGTGTGTGATGTGTGTGTGTGTGTGTATGTGTGCACGCGCACGCGTATGTTTGTGTATGTGTGTCATCGTGTGTGTATACGTGGTGTGTTGTGTGCGTGCTGTGCGTGTGTGTGTGTGTGTGTGTGTGTGTGTGTGTGTGTGTGGGGGTGTGTGTGTGTGTGTGTTTGTGTTGTGTGGTGTGTGTGTGTGTGTGTGGTGTGTGTGTGTGTGTTGGTTGTGTGTTGTGTGTGTGTGTGTGTGTGAGTCGCGTGTGCGTTTGTGCGTGTGTGTGTGTGTGGTGTATGTTGTGAATGTTACGTTTGTGTTGTTACTGTTTGCTGTGCGTGTGGTGCGTGCGTGCGTGCGTGCGTGCGTTCGTGTGTGTGAGTGTGTGTGTGTGTGTGTGTGTGTGTGTGTGTGTGTGTGTGTGTGTGTGTGTGTGTGTGTGTTGTTGTGTTTGTGTGTGTGCATGTGTGTGTGTGTGTGTGTGTGTGTGTGGCGCGTGTGTGTGGGCGTGCGTGTGTTTGCGTGCGTTGTGTTTGCTGTGCGTGCGTGCATGCGTGCGTGTGTGTGTTGTTGGGGGGTGCGTCTGTGTGTGAGTGTGTGAGTGTATATGAATATGCGTTTTTGTGTTTCTGTTTGTGTTTGTGCACGCGCGCAGGCATGCTGCTGGCATGCGTGTTTATGGCGCACATCATACAACACAGGATGTGTGTCAGTGTCTTTTTTCTTCCCTTCCAACACACTTTCAGGCATACTCTACATTATGTTTTATCATT
>JAFLJL010013720.1:0-22895 GCA_018398815.1 Conus ventricosus | reverse complement strand
GCTTCATACATAAAGTATGCAGTGTTCACAGGGAAATGATCATTGTTATTTCATACATATATGATGTAGTGTTGAGAAGATCAGAACTCTTACTTCATGTTGATATAAAGCAGTATTTTCGACAAAGCGGCACAGCTAATTCATGCATACATTACGCAGCGTTCACAGGGAAATCATCATTGTTACTTCATGTTTACATAATGCAGTGTTCACAGGGAAATCGTCATTGTTACTTCATGTTTACATAATGCAGTGTCCACAGGGAAATGATCATTGCTACTTCATGTTTACATAATGCAGTGTTCACAGGGAAATCATCATTGTTACTTCATGTTTACATAATGCAGTGTTCACAGGGAAATCGTCATTGTTACTTCATGTTTACATAATGCATTGTTCACAGGAAATCATCATTGTTACTTCATGTTTACATAATGCATTGTCCACAGGGAAATCATCATTGTTACTTCATGTTTACATAATGCAGTGTTCACATAAAACCAGCACTGCCACGTCATGCATGTGTCAAGCGGTATTCTCATCAAAATCAATACCATTAGTTCATATGCAAACAACACTCATGCTTAACGTATACATTGCGCTGTGTTTATAGAAAACAACAACAACAACACAATTACTTCATACATACATTGAGCAGTTCTAAGAAAACCAGTACTGTTACTTCAGGTACAGATTCGCATTAATCACAGGAACATCAGCACGGTGACTTCATGTAAACATCACGCCGTGTTCACGGCAGAGTCAGATTCAGAGTGGTTCATGTGTGCACGTTCTATAGTATTATTAATCTAACAAGGGTTCTTACAAGTCTTTGCTTGTATACATTAGGAATTCGTGCATCAGAACCAGAATTCCAGCCAGATGGACACTATGCAGCTGAACAATAGACTCGGGTCTCCTGTGTTCGCTTTGTATGTTCTGTAGTATTGACGCAGGAACTAAACGTCTAGCGGACAGTATGGACATTCTGTAATACAGCCATGACACTAACGTTCCACCTTACCAGCAGACAACTGAACGTCTAGTGGACAGTGTGGACATTCTGTTATACAGCCATGACACTAACGTTCCACCTTACCAGCAGACAACTGAACGTCTAGCGGACAGTGTGGACATTCTGTGATATAGCCATGACAGTGACGTTCCACCTTACCAGCAGACAACTGAACGTCTAGCGGACAGTGTGGACATTCTGTGATACAGCAATGACACTAACGTTCCACCTTACCAGCAGACAACTGAACGTCTAGCGGACAGTGTGGACAATCTGTGATACAGCCATGACAGTGACGTTCCACCTTACCAGCAGACAACTGAACGTCTAGTGGACAGTGTGGAAATTCTGTGATACAGCCATGACACTAACGTTCCACCTTACCAGCAGACAACTGAACGTCTAGCGGACAGTGTGGACATTCTGTGATACATGACACTAACGTTCCACCTTACCAGCAGACAACTGAACGTCTAGCGGACAGTGTGGACATTCTGTGATACATGACACTAACGTTCCACCTTACCAGCAGACAACTGAACGTCTAGTGGACAGTGTGGACATTCTGTGATACAGCCATGACACTAACGTTCCACCTTACCAACAGACAACTGAACGTCTAGCGGACAGTGTGGACATTCTGTGATACAGCCATGACACTAACGTTCCACCTTACCAGCAGACAACTGAACGTCTAGTGGACAGTGTGGACATTCTGTGATACAGCCATGACACTAACGTTCCACCTTACCAACAGACAACTGAACGTCTAGCGGACAGTGTGGACATTCTGTGATACATGACACTAACGTTCCACCTTACCAATAGACAACTGAACATCTAGCGGACAGTGTGGACATTCTGTGATACATGACACTAACGTTCCACCTTACCAATAGACAACTGAACATCTAGCGGACAGTGTGGACATTCTGTGATACATGACACTAACGTTCCACCTTACCAGCAGACAACTGAACGTCTAGCGGACAGTGTGGACATTCTGTGATACAGCCATGACACTAACGTTCCACCTTACCAGCAGACAACTGAACGTCTAGTGGACAGTGTGGACATTCTGTGATACATGACACTAACGTTCCACCTTACCAGCAGACAACTGAACGTCTAGTGGACAGTGTGGACATTCTGTGATACATGACACTAACGTTCCACCTTACCAACAGACAACTGAACGTCTAGCGGACAGTGTGGACATTCTGTGATACAGCCATGACACTAACGTCACACCTTACCAGCAGACAACTGAACGTCTAGCGGACAGCGTGGACATTCTGTGATACAGCCATGACACTAACGTTCCACCTTACCAGCAGACAACTGAACGTCTAGTGGACAGTGTGGACATTCTGAGATACAGCCATGACACTAACGTTCCACCTCACCAGCAGACAACTGAACGTCTAGCGGACAGTGTGGACATTCTGTGATACAGCCATGACACTAACGTTCCACCTTACCAGCAGACAACTGAACGTCTAGCGCACAGTGTGGACATTCTGTGATACAGCCATGACAGTAACGTTCCACCTTACCAGCAGACAACTGAACGTCTAGCGGACAGTGTGGACATTCTGTAATACAGCCATGACACTAACGTTCCACCTTACCAACAGACAACTGAACGTCTAGCGGACAGTGTGGACATTCTGTGATACATGACACTAACGTTCCACCTTACCAATAGACAACTGAACATCTAGCGGACAGTGTGGACATTCTGTGATACATGACACTAACGTTCCACCTTACCAATAGACAACTGAACATCTAGCGGACAGTGTGGACATTCTGTGATACATGACACTAACGTTCCACCTTACCAGCAGACAACTGAACGTCTAGTGGACAGTGTGTACATTCTGTGATACATGACACTAACGTTCCACCTTACCAACAGACAACTGAACGTCTAGCGGACAGTGTGGACATTCTGTGATACCTCCATGACAGTGACGTTCCACCTTACGAGCAGACAACTGAACGTCTAGCGGACAGTGTGGACATTCTGTGATACAGCCATGACACTAACGTTCCACCTTACCAGCAGACAACTGAACGTCTAGCGGACAGTGTGGACATTCTGTAATACAGCCATGACACTAACGTTCCACCTTACCAGCAGAAAACTGAACGTCTAGTGGACAGTGTGGACATTCTGTGATACATGAAACTAACGTTCCACCTTACCAGCAGACAACTGAACGTCTAGCGGACAGTGTGGACATTGTGATACATGACAGTGACGTTCCACCTTACTAGCAGACAACTGAACGTCTAGCGGACAGTGTGGACATTCTGTGATACAGCCATGACACTAACGTTCCACCTTACCAGCAGACAACCGAACGTCTAGCGGACAGTGTGGACATTCTGTGATACAGCCATGACACTAACGTTCCACCTTACCAACAGACAACTGAACGTCTAGGGGACAGTGTGGACATTCTGTGATACAGCCATGACACTAACGTCACACCTTACCAGCAGACAACTGAACGTCTAGCGGACAGTGTGGACATTCTGTTATACAGCCATGACACTAACGTTCCACCTTACCAGCAGACAACTGAACGTCTAGTGGACAGTGTGGACATTCTGTGATACAGCCATGACACTAACGTTCCACCTTACCAACAGACAACTGAACGTCTAGTGGACAGTGTGGACATTCTGTGATACAGCCATGACACTAACGTTCCACCTTACCAACAGACAACTGAACGTCTAGCGGACAGTGTGGACATTCTGTGACACATGACACTAACGTTCCACCTTACCAATAGACAACTGAACATCTAGCGGACAGTGTGGACATTCTGTGATACATGACACTAACGTTCCACCTTACCAATAGACAACTGAACATCTAGCGGACAGTGTGGACATTCTGTGATACATGACACTAACGTTCCACCTTACCAGCAGACAACTGAACGTCTAGTGGACAGTGTGGACATTCTGTGATACATGACACTAACGTTCCACCTTACCAACAGACAACTGAACGTCTAGCGGACAGTGTGGACATTCTGTGATACCTCCATGACAGTGACGTTCCACCTTACGAGCAGACAACTGAACGTCTAGCGGACAGTGTGGACATTCTGTGATACAGCCATGACACTAACGTTCCACCTTACCAGCAGACAACTGAACGTCTAGCGGACAGTGTGGACATTCTGTAATACAGCCATGACACTAACGTTCCACCTTACCAGCAGACAACTGAACGTCTAGTGGACAGTGTGGACATTCTGTGATACATGAAACTAACGTTTCACCTTACCAGCAGACAACTGAACGTCTAGCGGACAGTGTGGACATTGTGATACATGACAGTGACGTTCCACCTTACCAGCAGACAACTGAACGTCTAGTGGACAGTGTGGACATTCTGTGATACAGCCATGACACTAACGTTCCACCTTACCAGCAGACAACTGAACGTCTAGCGGACAGTGTGGACATTCTGTGATACAGCCATGACACTAACGTTCCACCTTACCAGCAGACAACTGAACGTCTAGCGGACAGTGTGGACATTCTGTAATACAGCCATGACACTAACGTTCCACCTTACCAGCAGAAACTGAACGTCTAGTGGACAGTGTGGACATTGTGATACAGCCATGACACTAACGTTCCACCTTACCAGCAGACAACTGAACGTCTAAGCGGACAGTGTGGACATTCTGTGATACAGCCATATGACACTAACGTTCCACCTTACCAGCAGACAACTGAACGTCTAGCGGACAGTGTGGACATTCTGTGATACAGCCATGACACTAACGTTCCACCTTACCAGCAGACAACTGAACGTCTAGCGGACAGTGTGGACATTCTGTAATACAGCCATGACACTAACGTTCCACTTTACCAGCCGACAACTGAACGTTTAGCGGACAGTGTGGACATTCTGTGATACATGACACTAACGTTCCACCTTACCAGCAGACAACTGAACGTCTAGCGGACAGTATGGACATTCTGTAATACAGCCATGACACTAACGTTCCACTTACCAACAGACAACTGAACGTCTAGTGGACAGTGTGGACATTCTGTGATACATGACACTAACGTTCCACCTTACCAACAGACAACTGAACGTCTAGCGGACAGTGTGGACATTCTGTGATACAGCCATGACACTAACGTTCCACCTTACCAACAGACAACTGAACGTCTAGCGGACAGTGTGGACATTCTGTGATACATGACACTAACGTTCCACCTTACCAGCAGACAACTGAACGTCTAGCGGACAGTGTGGACATTCTGTGATACAGCCATGACACTAACGTTCCACCTTACCAACAGACAACTGAACGTCTAGCGGACAGTGTGGACATTGTGATACAGCCATGACACTAACGTTCCACCTTACCAGCAGACAACTGAACGTCTAGTGGACAGTGTGGACATTCTGTGATACAGCCATGACACTAACGTTCCACCTTACCAGCAGACAACTGAACGTCTAGTGGACAGTGTGGACATTCTGTGATACAGCCATGACAGTGACGTTCCACCTTACCAGCAGACAACTGAACGTCTAGCGGACAGTGTGGACATTCTGTGATACAGCCATGACACTAACGTTCCACCTTACCAACAGACAACTGAACGTCTAGCGGACAGTGTGGACATTGTGATACAGCCATGACACTAACGTTCCACCTTACCAGCAGACAACTGAACGTCTAGCGGACAGTGTGGACATTCGGTGATACATGACACTAACGTTCCACCTTACCAGCAGACAACTGAACGTCTAGCGGACAGTGTGGACATTCTGTGATACAGCCATGACACTAGCGTTCCACCTTACCAACAGACAACTGAACGTCTAGCGGACAGTGTGGACATTCTGTGATGCAGCCATGACAGTGACGTTCCGCCTTACCAGCAGAACAGCCGTAAACCCAGACACCTGTTGGCACTCGACTCCAGCAAATCCATCGTCAGCAGAAAATAGACTCCCGTAAATTAATTCAGAGTGAATTCGTCATCAGTCACCAGTGAATGGATTCAGAGCATACACCCCATCAGTCACCAGTGAATGGATTCACAGCATACACCCCATCAGTCACCAGTGAATTGATTCAGAGCATACACCCCATCATTCACCGGTGAATGAATTCAGAGCATACACCCCATCAGTCACCATGTGAATGGATTCAGAGCATACACCCCGTCAGCCACCAGTGTATGGATTCAGAGCATACACCCCATCAGTCACCAGTGAATGGATTCACATCATACACCCTATCAGGCACCAGTGAATGGATTCAGAGCATACACCCGTCAGTCACCAGTGAATGGATTCAGAGCATACACCCCATCAGTCACCAGTGAATGGGTTTATAGCATACACCCCGTCAGTCACCAGTGAATGGATTCACATCATACACCCCATCAGGCACCAATAAATCGTTTCACAGCATACACCCCATCAGTCACCAGTGAATGGATTCAGAGCATACACCCTATCAGTCACCAGTGAATGGATTCAGAGCATACGCCCCATCAGTCACCAGTGAATGGATTCAGAGCATACACCCCATCAGTCACCAGTGAATGAATTCAGAGCAATACCCCATCAGCCACCAGTGAATGGATTAAGTGTATACTCCATCAGTCACCAATGAATGAATTGAGAGCATACACCCCATCAGTCACCAGTGAATGAATTCAGAGCATACACCCCATCAGTCACCAGTGAATGAATTCACAGCATACACCCCATCAGTCACCAGTGAATGGATTCAGATCACACACCCCATCAGTCACCAGTGAATGGATTCATAGCATACACCCCATCAGTCACCAGTGAACGCATTCAGAGCATACACCCCATCAGGCACCAGTGAATGAATTCAGAGCATACACCCCATCAGTCACCAGTGAATGGATTCAGAGCATAAACCCCATCAGTCACCGTGAATGAATTCAGAGCATACACCCCATCAGTCACCAGTGAATGGATTCAGAGCATACCCCATCAGTCACCAGTGAATGGATTCACACCATACACCCCATCAGTCACCAGTGAATGGATTCACACCATACACCCCATCAGTCACCAGTGAATGGATTCAGAGCATACACCCCATCAGTCACCAGTGAATGGATTCAGAGCATACACCCCACCAGTCACCAGTGAATGGATTCATAGCTTACATCACATCAGTCACCAGTGAATGGATTCAGAGCATACACCCCATCAGTCACCAGTGAATGGATTCAGAGCATACACCCCATCAGTCACCAGTGAATGGATTCACAGCATACATCACATCAGTCACCAGTGAATGGATTCAGAGCATACACCCCATCAGTCACCAGTGAATGGATTCAGAGCATACACCCCATCAGTCACCAGTGAATGGATTCATAGCATACATCACATCAGTCACCAGTGAATGGATTCAGAGCATACACCCCATCAGTCACCAGTGAATGGATTCAGAGCATAACGCCATTCATAACCAGCCTGAGAATTCACTTTGCATAGGTTGTATGATTTATCTAAGGGAAGGGGGGGGGGTAAAAAGAAAAACAAGATGTGAATAGAAAACATAAGGACAAAACTTATTTTTAAAAAAACACACCCTCAAACAAGGAATGTTACGGCCAGTGAAGAAACCTTTATATGAAGAAAACGCTTGGTGGAATGCATACCACTGAGCTGTCGCGTCCCCCCTCCCCTTACCCTCGCCCTCCTTCACCCTCACCACCACTCCCCCCCCCCCCCCCCCCCCCAAAAAAAAAGAAAAGTGAACAAAAACCCGCACAAATTGACCACTCCCGTTCCATAACCACAATCCTTTACATTAAACCTCAACACCAAGTCTAGCAGTTCTTACGCACTTAGAAAATTAACGTGTACCCGTAGTGTATGTGTTCTGGATAGGTACTTTTTTTTAATCCTCTAAATCTCTCATGTTCCAAACGCGCGCGCGCGCGCGCACCCCCCCCCCCCCCCCACACCACACACACACACAGTCTTCTGACACATGCACACGCACATACAGAGTTTCTCTCTCTCAGACTATTATACGCAGGACACCCACACCCACCCATCCACTCAACCAACCCCCCCCCCCCCCACACACACACACACACACACACGCATATCACACGGCGGGCCCTAGTGTTAGGATTGCCCCGCCCATGCACCCAACCCACAGCCGTCCGGTGATGTCCACTGTCATCGCTGTGGGCTGATGCAGGTCGGGGCATCCTGCACACAGATACCGGTTAAATCTCAGTTCCTCCCCCTGGATGGTCACCACATGGATGGCGTCGTTCAACTGATCGGCAACGAGGAGAACTTCCTGCCCTCCCAGTGTATAAAAACAGACATCTGAAGGTTGGAAGTCCTCACAGGGCGGCGTGTACGTGCTGACCGCTGACCTCTCTGACCGTCGGTACAAACGGACACTGCGCCGGGGGCTGGACTTGGGAACAGCTTCCTCCACCACAGCGAAGTAACGTTCTGTGTGGTCCACGTCGAAGGCACGGTGAGGGCCCACCTCTATTGCGAACTCTGTTTTTGTTTCTGCCTTGAATGGGTCGGTGGATGTCACTGTGTCTCTGACAACGTGGGCCTGTCCTGACAGGTTGTTGTCCAGACTGAGGTGTGCAGCAGTTGGTGACTTGCAGAAAGTTGTAAACCAGCCTGGCTGTGGACCTAGATACATGCACCGTCCTTTAGCATGACGTTTGTAGGACACTTTGCCCACCTCGTTACCACTACCAGTATACACACACTCCCCTGTCTCTGAAAAGTTTTTGACAGGACAGTCCACCCTCATCCCACACCACTCATAGGACACAATCACTTGAGGTGGATCTGTATCTACATGACAAAGGGAGAAGACCTCCACATTGGGGTCCTGTGCACACTGAAAGCGTTCCGTCACCCTCACTTCTGGCCTCGTCTCCATCTCCGTCACGCTCACACGACCCACGTAGTCACGTGCCGTCTGTATCATGACGTCAGTGCCGACGTTACAGTGAAGAACGGGTCTACGGACGGGTCTTTCTTCTCGTGACGTCAGAGCGGCTACAGCTTGCGGGCTGCCACGCCCAATTCTCATTTCCTTGGCGATGGTGATGACGTCACTGGCTGTACCGGAGGTGATGGCGTTGTTGACTTGTTGGAGGAGACTGGAGAGTGCTTTCTTGCGGCCTTCCCGTTCTTCAATGACACGGACAACGTCCTTGTCCAGGTCTGTGAACGTGGACTGCAAGGAGTTCAGCTCCTCTGCCATCTGTCTGTCAGCTGCTGCCACAATGGTGGCACGTCTGTCTCGGATGGTCTTCTCCACGGCTGCTCTCTTTTGGTCCAGAGACTGTCTCTCTTCTTGCAGTGACGTCACATCTTCCTTCACGTCAGACACGGCATTCTTCAGACGTCGCTGATCTGCCTGCAGGTTTTTTCTTTTAAGGGAAATGGCTGACGTCAGGTCGTCTGTTCGGTGGTGTTCGTGTCTGGGGAGTTTACAGTTCAGGCACAGAGCTTCATCACACTTCATGCAGTAAAACCTCAGTTTCTCATGCTGGTGGATCCGGCACATGTCCTGTGCTCCTGCCTTCTGCTGAGGTTGAGTCTTAATGTAGAAATTAGTCTGCAGAGCGGCCGCTCCACCTGGTGGCAGAGAGGTCTCCTTACGGCAAGAAGGACAGGGGAATGTTCCACCCGAATGTCTTTGTGCCAGATCTTCAATGCAACTTTCACATAAAGTGTGATGGCACTGTAGAAATTTAAGTTTTCGAAAAACTTCCAAGCACATGGGGCAAGCGTCTTCTTCGCTGCCTCCTGTCGCCATTGTTACTGATCTGATGTCTGTAACACACACACACACACGCACACACACACGCACACACACACACACACACACAGTTTCAGTTTCATCAAGGCTATACGCTACACCCCATCCGCAAAGTTTTGAGACCACATTGCACATAAGAAGCTGATGGATCGATGAATAAATTACTAAGATGGGATAATTTTAAAAGTGTCATGTGACTACGACTTTGCAGATGTCTGACCTACGCATTAGTCCAACGCGCTGGTCAAACGGCGAGTACTTAACATGCCCACGCATCTGCACATGTATGTGTACACGTGTGTGTGTGTGTGTGTGTGTGTGTGTGTGTGTGTGTGTGTGTGTGTGTGTGTGTGTGTGTGTGTGTGTGTGTGTGAGTGAGTGAGAGAGAGAGAGAGAGATCCCCAACGTAGGCCCACAAGCAAGTGTGTGTGTGTATGTGCGTGTCCTTTTATGTATGTTCATGTATGTGCGCACGTGTACACCTATGCGCGCATGTACGCACGTGCATGCGAGGGTGCATAGAAGCGTGTGTATTCATATGTGTGCGTGCGTGCGCGCGTGTGTGCGTGTGTGCGCACGTGTGCATGTGTATGTTTGTATACGCTCTTCAGATTACTGTACAACATGACAATACATACATTCACATCTGACTAACAACAATCACGCACTTCAGATTACTGTACAACATGACACATTTCGAAATGCGCCTTTCAAAAGAAAACACAAGAAAAACATTCAAATACCGATGTTGTTTCCGAAAGTCTCTGCATAGTTGGTTATTTCTCTTTCCACAAAAAAGGGAAGAAAGAAAAAAAAATCTGTGTCACTGCCGGTGTCGTACATAATCATGTCGCCCATAAAATCGTGTCGTAGCAACAGTATTTCCTGTAAAATGTTGCAGCTGGTCACGAAACAAATGTCGCTGTGCAGCAGTATTTCCCGTCAAATAGTGAAGCGCGATGGGATTTTGTGAGAAATGTCCAGATTGGTGTCGTCGCCCATAAAATCGTGTCGTGGTGAAAAGTATTGTCTGAAATACTGCAGCCAGTCATGGAAAAAAAAAAAATCACTGTGCGACAGTATTTCCCGTGAGACAACAACAGCGACAGGATTTCACGAGTTGGAATTTAGACGCAGCGGTATTCACAGAATCACAGAAATGTATGGCTATAGGCAAATAGCCTTTTGCCCTCATAATCAGTATCCGTTTATGTGCTTTTGGATCACTTTCTCGTGAAAGTCCCAATGGCTTAAGTTAGGCATAGTGTATACTACATTTATCATCATCTTAATAAAGATCCAACTCAGTGGAAAATACCTGGTCTTTAAACTTTTTGTCAATTTGATTTTTAAATGCGTTTACTGATGGCGCGTTGATAGTGTCATCGGAAAGGTTATTCCACAGATTAATGATGCGGTTAGTAAAAAACTTGCGGAACTGGTTAGTTGCAAAATTTGTTTTGGTTATTTTGAAGTTATGTCTCGAGTCTTTTCATAGTTAGCCACAGTGAACAAGGAAGAGGTGGTGCAAGGATCATACATATTGTGCATAATTTTGTATACTTCAATGAGTTCACCTCTTAGTCTTCTGAATTCTAGGCTAGGCAACCTAAACAGAGTTAGGCGCTCCTAATAACTAAGATCACGAGTACTCGTTCTAGTTATACACTTTGTAAATCTTCGTTGAACACCTTCAATCATATTTATATGTTTTTTAAGATAGGGGCACCATACCGAGTTTCCATATTCAATAATTGGTCTAACTAGAGCTTTGAACAATGGAATCATGATTTCAGGAGATTTATTTGTATTAGTCCTCACAAGAAGACCAGCCATTTGATTACCTTTTTTCACAATGTTGTTTATACGAGTCTCAAAGTTCAAATCTGGGTCCATGGTGACACCTAAATCCTTCTCAGCAACAGTACTTTCCAGTGTTCTGTTAACCCATTTTCCAGTATTGTGTACTGATAGTGTGGATTATTCTTTCCAAGGTGCAGAACTTTGCATTTCTCGCTATTAAACTGCAATAATAATTTTTCACAGTTTGTAATGTAAAGTAGTCAATGGTATTGAATTTCACAGGACAACTTGAGCTATGGGCTTCAAAAGGACCCATTGTCTTTGGTATTATGCATTTATATTGTGCAACATTTCAAGTATCAACTTAGATCCAGAAATATGAAAATAAACATTATTCGCTCAGTAGCACTGCCACATTCATTTCCCGCAGCATTGACTGATCGGTGCTAAAAATCATACACATGCACTCATGCACACACAAACGGATGCACACATTCTTAAGCGCGCGCGCACGCACGCACGCACGCACGCGCACACGCCACACACACACACACACACACACACACACACACGAAACACACTCACACGAACACACTCACACGAACACACTCACACGAACACACTCACACGAACGAACACACTCACACGAACGAACACTCACACGAACGAACACACTCACACGAACGAACACACTCACACGAACGAACACACACACACACACACACACACACACACACACACACACACACACAATTACGATAGTGGCAGAGACAATGTAAGTGAAGCACCCAGAGTCTGAACACTTCACCCTTCATAGCTCCTTCCAAGACCAGGCAGCAGGTTACTGTTTAATGACAGACAGACATGTCACTGTCCTGGACAGACAAACAATGACTGAGCCTCTGTCCTGTTGTGTAGGACTGAGTACAGAGACATGGAGATGAAAACAGACCAACATGTCTGTAACACCACCCCTAGAACAACAATGACGATAAAGGTAACAATGACGACTTGAATTCATTAAAATTGACATGGGTTCGTAAATACAATCAAGCAGCCATAAATGGAAAGAACTTCTGTGCCTTCAGTATCCAACTATTGCCATAATTGAAAACTTGTCTGATTTGCCACAACAAGATTGTGTTAACGCATTTTGGAAAGATGTATTTAAAGCGTATAAAGAATTTGGAGAAGTAATTCATGTCGAAACTATTGAAGATTTCTGTTCTGAACCAGTGTTCTGTAACAGTTATATTAGAGTTGAGAGAAAGTCAGTTTATTATAATAACTGGATCAGAAAAAAACGTTCTTTTTATCGGACATTTGCAGGACGATAATGGCAACTCTCTAACGTTCCAGACTTTCACGGAAAAGTATTGCGTGTTGATTGATTTTGTCACTTATCATGGGCTCATATGTGCTATTAGAAAGTATGCAAAAGTAGGACTGGAACTAACAAACAAGACCTGGATTTATTCAAACAAATTATTAAAAACTATTTCTTCAGCTCCTAGAGGAGCGAGTTATTATTATGATGTATAAACGCAAGATACAACTCAACCCAAATATTGTGGCAAGTGGAGAGAAAAACTTGGATCTGAAGTGTGTTGGCACAAAGCATTTAAGAAGACTTGACATATAAAAAATGTTAAATTGGTTCCAAATCAGACTGATTCACAGAATTTTAGGTACAAACGTGAGCTTACAGAAAATGAATGTAACTGACTGACAAATGTTCCTTTTGTCATGACCAAAAAGAAAGTATAGACCATGTTTTTTGGACATGCAATCGAGTGAAAACCTTTTGGAATGCATTTCAGGATTCGGTAAACGAAAACTGTGCCAACACAAACTTAGTACTAACAGAAAAGACAATTTTATTTGGATGCGATGACCATTACAAGGCAGACAGTACATTTGACTTTATTATGCTGCTAGCTAAATTTCATGTATACAAATGTAAGTTTGAAGGAACACAAGCTCAATTCCAACAGTTTACTATACTACCCAAAAGTAGAAACTCGTGGAGAGCGTGGCAGCAGAGAGTCCTCAGAAGAGACGCCCCCTTCAAGCAAGTGTTTCGGCCCTTATCTCCTGACACTCTAGGGGGTTGGGCCACACCCGGTTCATGACTCCGGATGTCCCTCTGCTGCCCCTTTTTTCCCCATCTTGGGACAAGCCATGGCTGGGATTCGAACCCATGACCCTCTGGACATGCTCATTTTTCCACTTAATTACTCGCGCTTTAACCACTGAGCCGCAGGGACACCTGATATTTGTAGGGAAATTAAGCCTTATGAAGTTCACTTTTGTTCCTCCTTGACCAGATCCAGCTTGAACACCTCTCTGCCGCTTCGGCCATTGCTTTCAGGGCTCTGGTTTTTTCCTTCCCTGCAACTCAGAGCTGTTTCATGAGGCTGTATGCAGACGTTCCTACAACCCCCCAAGCTCCAATTTTTGCAGTGAGGACATTGACCTGATAGCCTTCTCTCCTCAGGCTGTTTGCCAGATCAGCATACTTTTCAGTCTTGTAGATTTGAGCTGCCTCCATTCTGTTCTCATATGGCACCGTGAGCTCGATCATGATCAGCTGCTTGGTTGACTTAGAGTGGACTACTATGTCTGGTCTCATGTCACTCTTGCTGATGATCTCTGGGTGACTTCTATTCTGGGAGGTCTGCAGTGCACTCCCAGTCATCTGCCCCGTCCAGCAGACTCTGCCTGCATGTTTCGAGTGGCACCGTTGTTCTTGGCCATGATTTGCTGCCTCCTGCCGTGAAGAATGTTGCGGGTGCTTTTGGAGTCCTGATTTTCCCTTTTGTGGTGTTGGTACTAGCCCAGACTACTTGCACAATCTCTTTGAGCACTTGGTTGTGCCTCCATGTGTCCCTTCCTTGAGCCAGGGCTACTTTACATGAGCTTAGAACATGCTCCACTGTTTGTTTTTCATGGCAGAGGGGGCATGCAGGATCGTCTGTTTTCCCCCACTTCACCAGGTTTGCATTTGAGGGCAGAAGGTCATATGCAGATCTGAGAATGAAGCCGATCCTGAGAGGGCCCATGTGCCAAATGTCATTCCAAGTGAGACTTCTTTGGAGTGCATTCTCCCACGTTGTCCATTGCCCTTGCTGGCTCTGCTGGACTGCTTTTTGGAGTCTTTTTTGGTCTTTTCTCATCTCCTGAATCATCATGTCTCGTTTGGCTTTTCCTTTGGCCTTTGACCACCATTCAGTTTTGGTCACCCCCAGTCCTTGTCTGTTGGTCTGTGTGTGTCCTGTTTTTTTTTGTTTTTGCTTTTTTGTGGGGCTCCTACCAGACCATGCGCAATCCACACAATGATCACTATCCAGTTTTTGTTTTACTTTTCCTCTCCGCCTCTCCTCCCTCCCTGTGCCCCTTTTCCCTTTCCGTCAACCCTCCCCACTCTTTTTGGAAGTCTCCACTCTCTCTCTCTCTCTCTATTTCTCTCTCTCTCTCTCCCTTTGATTCTTGGTTCCCATTTCTGCAATATTTTCAAATTCTTTTTAAAAAAAAGTCCTGTTGAATCATCATCATCATCGTTATCATATTATCTTCATTATCATCGTCATCGTCACCATTATCATCGTCATCATCATCGTCATTCTCTCTCCCTATCCCCCCTTTTCCCTCTCTCCCGTCTCTCTCCCCCCCCCCTTCCCTCACCTACAGTCTTCCTCTCTCTCTCCCTCTCTCTCTATTCCCCTCCTTTCTCTCTCTCTCTCTCTTTCTTTCACTCTCCCTCAATCCCTCCCTCCCCCTCTTTCCTATCTTTCCCCCTCTTTTCCCCTCCCTCCCCTCCATCTCTGCTTCTTCAGTGAACCTCTCTCCCACCCTCTTGATACCTCTTTTTCTTTACAAATGTAGATATTTTTCCGTTTCGCTTATTTGTAATTTTGTTACTGAAGGACGAATCTCTCCCATCCTCACTCCAAACTCCCTGTCACCCTCCCCCCTATCGGGTTTCCCCACATCACCCCCAATACTTCTCTCACATCAAATTGGATCAGTGTGCTAAAAATGGCATGTGCTCTGGTTTTTACCTCCTCTTTCCCCACAGTCGGGGGTCCTGTTTTTTCCCCTTTTTTCTCTTTTCCGCCCCATTTATTCATCATTTCCTTCAATTCATAGTACTAAACAGTACATCACTTGAGCATTATTGTAAGTATGCAAGAAATGACAGTTAAGGGTTGTTATCAAGTAGGCATTCATCTTGGAAGGAGGAAGTGTTATTGGATGCGCCTAATCAGTAACTCCCTATGAAATATCTATCTTATCTCAAGTGGTGTGCCATATCTAAAAATTCCAATGCACATTTTTGCAATTATGATAAGTAAATTACAGTAAGAGATGACATAGCTGGAATGACCTCTATTCTTATCTACACCCAACAATGCTTCCTCAACAGTAATCTTGATGTTAATCTTAAACTTCATGAATATCTTATCTTCCACCACTTTCCAAATGTTTTTAATTTTTTTCACAATGAAAAAAAAGTGTTCAATGTAGTCAACAACACTGCAGTATTCACACTTATTTGACGTCTTGTAACCTAGCTTATTTAGAAGAATATTTGTCGGATATATGTTATGGATCAATTTCCAGTGCAATACTAGAAATCTAGTTTCAGATGTACATTTCTTTACACAATCCCAATGGCTATTGAGAATTACAGTGTTAAACCCGTTTAACCAGAAATTAACTGCGATTGGTTCAGTCATTTCTTTGTCAAATACTTTCTGAACTGACGAGGGAGTAATAGGGTGTCTTTACCTTGATCTGTGTTGTGGGTTTCAATGTGTTGTTGGATATATCTGGCACACGAATTTATTGCAGTATACATCGCTCTGTATTAAAAAAAATCTAGTCGGTTTTTCACCAACTATTTCACAAACAGCCTCTATAGATTTGAGCTGCCCGTCTTCATACAAGTCGAATATCGTTATTAACCCACATTTTACCCAGTCTCTATAAAACAATGTCTGCCCTCTGTATCTGATGTGGTTATTATTCCACAGTGGTTGATTTCTAATCTGTTTTCAGAGAGAAATGTACATTAGCTTCATGGTAATCATCAAGCCAGCATTTTAACACGTTTCTTCAAAAGATATTTGTAATAATACCTAATCCTTTGAACTCTCGGGATTTAACATTTGATTTAAAACAGTATAAATTTTCCCTACTGCAGAAAATGAACGATATGGAATGCACTTACATTTCTCTTTCGTTGTCATCTGTAGTTTGGCAGCCCACGACAACAAAAAAGCCTTTTGCATGTCGTGCACATCAATCATATTCAGCCCACCAGATTCAATTTGTTTGCACATTACCTTTCTCTTGATCTTTTCAAATGCTTTTGTGTTTGGTTATTTTTTCTTCCAGATAAACCTGAATAATATAGTATTTATTCTATTCAATATATCCACGGGTGCACACAGTGATTGCATTACATATGTAATTTGTGACAATAACAGTGATTTCACAATACATATTTTCCCCATGATACTAAGATTTCGTTTGGACCACATTTTGACCAGCTGGTTTATTTTATCAATACGTGGGAGCCAATTTTCTTCAATTTCAGAGGCGTTAATAGAGCTGTCAAAGTAAACACCTAAAATTTTAATACGCCGTTTCCGTTTTAATCCTAAGTATTCTTCATTACAATGTTTTCTTGAGCCAAGCCACATCGCTTCGGTTTTGTTTCGATTCATTGCGAGTCCTGAGAATTTTGAAAAATATGACACCAAAGTAAGCGCGTTTTTAAGGTCGTTTTGATCTTCCACAAATAAGGATAAATCATCCGCTCATAACAAAACTTTCAAAATAACATGTTCAGCAAGCCCCTTGGGTAATTCGATTCCATTCACGGTTTGATCAGCTCTTAATTTCAGTGCGAATAGTTCTAGGGAGAGTATAAAAGCTAGTGGGAAGAAGGGACAACCCTGGCGAATTCCAGCATCAACAGAAAAAATCTGTTAACCAGCCTAAATAGTTGATGCAACTATTAGTTTTAGACATAACCACTTCTACCCATCTAACAAAACTATTTCCAAAATTAAAACGTCTAAATGACCATGCAATATATTCTTTAGAAATAGTATCAAAAGCTGCTTTGTAATCTAAGGCAAGGAGAATTCCAGGCTTATTCTTGAGATTAAGAGAACTAATTGTGTCATCGATTAATCTAATGTTGCTACTACTATTCCTTCCTTTAAGAAAGCCGACTTGGTCTTCACTAAGTAATGACTGAATGACACTGGAAGTCTGATGGCAAGCGTTTTAGCCAAAAGCTTGTAGTCGGTGTTAGTCAGGGATATTGGTCGCCAATTGTTGAGATCCTCTCTGGTCAGTTGTTTTCCTTTATGAATTAAAATAATAATTGCTCGCCTTTGTGACTCGGACATTTCTCCGAGTTTGAACGATTCATTAAAAGATCGCAAGACCAATTTTTTAATTTTACTCCAAAACATTTTAATAAATCCTGAGGTTAGTCCATCAGAGCCTGGGGATGATCCGTTTTTTATTGTCTGTAAAGCTCGTGTTACTTCTTCCTCGGTCAATATCTGTTCGAGACTATTTTTTTTTCTAAGTCTCATAGTTGAGGGACGTCAACATTGACAAGAAACTCAGTGACAAGCTCTTCCCGAAAGTTTAGTTTTCTTGTACCTGTTGCTGTAAAATGTTACTAGTTCGTTAATTATTTTATTTTGGTCAATTGTTATTTGGCCATCTGCCGTCCTCACTTTGTCCATGATTTTCGAATTGTATTGAGCTTTTTCTAAGTTTAAAAAGTACCTTGTTTTTTTTCACCTTCTATATATTTAGCGCGAGCACGTGTTTGTGCCCCCTTAGCTTTCTGCGTTTCGTGGATTCCCATGTCAAACTTAAGCTTGTCTCTTTTTTCAACTAGCACCTGATCGTTTGGATTGCTAGCAAGTGAACTTCCTATTTCATCTAATTTGGTCTGCTTGTCAATATATTGGTTTCTTTGTGATCTATTTTTCGTTTTAGAATATGACATGCAGAACTCTTTAATTTCAACTTTGCAGAGATCCCACTTTATTTGACCGGGGAGCTCAGAATGGTATCTATCGAAATCATCAAAAAGTTGTCGTGCAGTAAATTATCATTACATTTCCAGTATGAAGGACCTCGTTCAATACTAGAGTAGTTATAAACCATATTAATAACTCTGTGGTCGGAGTGAGACAAAGAGTGGGTACCGCATTCGTGAATTTTATCAAAAATGTTGTCCGATGCCAAAATGTAATCTAACCTGCGAGCCGTGAAAGGATTTTTTCTTGACCATGTATATTCTTTAGCATCTGGATTAAACAGCCTCCACATGTCTGATAGTTCACATTTAGTTACATTATTAAATGCCTTGACATCATCAATATCATGCTTTTCGCCGCTAGTTATGTCTTTCTCGTTATCAAGAACACAGTTAAAATCCCCACATACTATATGTGATTTGTTATCACGTGATACCAGTCTGCAGGAAAGCTGATTAAAGAAATCTTGTTTCTCGTTTGATTTACATGGGGCGTAGACATTAGTTATATATATATATATAATATATATATCATCACCGTCGTCAATGAGTATTTTAACCATAATTATTCTTTCGGTAGAGAGGATGGGTTCAACTTTAAATGGGAATCTTTTATTAATAATTATCATTGACCCATACTATGCTTACTAACAGTGGAATAAAACAAATCACCTCCCATTCTTTTTCCCAGTTTTGTTTATCATCGTCAGTAATGTAAGATTCCTGAACGCAAACAATATCATATCTTTTCTTCGTGTCACAAAAAAGAGTTTTCTTTTCATTCGATTTCTTAGCCCGCGTATGTTAATCGTGGCAACCTTAATCTTATCCATTACTGTAATGGTCGTTCAAGCATAAGTCATTTTTCATGGGCGGCCAATCTCAAAGTCCACAAAACGCGCTGGGTTGTCGTCAAGGGTCCGGAAGAGGGACAGAACCTACGTTACGTCGTGGTCGCCGTTTAAACGATCGGCAGACGGAGCGCTGGAGACAAGCGGGTTGTCTGTCTTGGCTGACTTGGAGGCCACCTGAAAGAGGGGAGGGGAGGAGAAGGTCCGTTTCTCACGAGATCGAGAAGCAGACCTGGATTTGAAGTTAAGTTTGGTCTGCTTGATGTCTCGTCTGCGTTGCTGAGAAGGAAGGGGAGCCTCTAGGCCGCCGAGATCAGGTTCGGCCATCTTACCGGGATCAACAGCGGCCGACTGGTCAGAGGGACAGGGAGTGGAAACCGGACAGAGGAGGACGGGGGTGGAAGGGTGGAAGGTGTGGCAGGGGCGTTGGTGATGGCGGAGGTGGGGCTGTCCAGTGCCATGGAACAGGAGGGGTGGCCGCTTTTGTGACCGGCCTGTTTGCAGGTTCTGCACACCACTGGGTTGGGACAGACAGCTGCTCTGTGGCCACTGCTGAGGCATCGCGTGCATATGATGGAATCTGTGTTTTGCTTCTGCTCTCGGTGATAAAGAGTTGCTGTTGCTGGACCCAACATGAATTTTATCAGGAAGGGGTTGGGATGGCACTCTTATGTAAACGAAGCGCTGACCAGTGAGCCATCTTGTCAACCCCCCCCCCCTTTTCATCCCTGTCTTGCTCCAACAAAAGTTTGGAGTGTGGCTCACATCCAATTTGTACCAGTTTTTTTTCAATGTCATCATTACTGTAACTAAGAGGCAAGTTACCGATAATCAGCTTGGTTGTAGGGGCCACTCTCTCGCCTTGTGATGAACGAACAATGAAGGGGTTTTATCGAAAACATTCACAATCACACTTCTTACCTCCAAGCTGCGAAGCAAAAGCAAAACACGACTGTCATTGGATTTAGGATATACCCGCCACAAGCTACCGATGCGTTGGGCGCCGACAATGGTGTTGTAGCCGCTGGTCTTCTCAGCTGCCGTACAAATTTCACGAACAGTGAATACAGGGTCACCTTCCTTGTTTGGGAGGTTGCGAGAGGGAATAAACACAGGTGGAGTACCTCTGTCTTCCTCTGTAGACTGCTGCTGAGTCATAGTATCGCGCGAAGCCATGCAGGTAAAGGAAAAAAGAAAGGAAAGGAAAGAGGGGAAGAAAAAAGAGAGGAAATGCTGCACGCTAATACAGTGTGCACACGCCGCACTAGGTGGACAGGCAGAGCGACTGAAAAGCACGTCCTGCCGCTGTGAGAACTCGCTCACGAATGGTGTGTGTCCTGTTATTTCTCTGATCTTGAGACTTTCTTTTGCAGAATCCACCGCCTCTTGAACTTTCCATTTTCTGCCCGTCTTCAACTGGGCTCGATTGCTTCTACCACCTTGTCTCCCGAGTCCTCCAGCATGCTTTGAAGTCTGATCTTCCCTGCTTTGTATTCCTCCAGGATGGATTTCAGTGGTAGTTTCAGCTTTGCTTGGCGACAGTACAGCGCTATGTCAGTCAGACAGGGTGGGACACCAAGCCATTTCCTTGTGAACTTGTTGATTTTTGCTTCCATTGCCTCCACTATGCTGGTGCAGATGTCGTATATCATCAGAGGCCACAGGAGCTTTGGTATCAGCATGAACTGCAGACACCAGACCTTGTATTTGCCAGGGAGCCCACACTGGTCAATGGTCTCCAAGCCTTCTTCCGCCATCTGCTTGGTTTCTTTTGCTCTTTGTGTGTCTTTCAGCGTATCATCATACCATCCTCCAAGGCTCTTGACTAGTTCTTCTGTGACTGTTGGAATGGCCTGGTTGGCAACACTGAAGACCACAGATTCGGTCACTTTTCCTTTCCTCAGTGAGAGACTCCGTGATTTCTTTGGCTTGAACTTCATTCTGGATGAGGCAACTATGTTGTCCAGCCTCTCCAGCACATGACGTGTCTCGTCTTCTCTGGACGAAATAACTGTAGTGTCATACATGAAGGCCTTGAGAGGAGGCATCTTGTATCCATCGCCAAGGTCTGTTTGTCTCGCGTTGTTTGTTGCTGCTTTCAAGATGAGTTCCATTGCCAGCACGAACAGTATTGGGGAAATTGCACAGCCCATTGCAATGCCCACTTCCAATTTGATCTAGTCTATTGTGTACTTGGTAGAGAACCGCATTGAGAAGCCATTGAAGTACTTCTTGAGCATGTCGCGGATGTTCTTTGGAACATGGTACAACTCAAGAGCCAACTGTATCATCTCATGGGGCACAGATCCATATGCGTTTGCCAGATCAAGCCACACTACGTCCAGGTCTCTCTTTTCTGTTTTTGCTTTTTGAATTGCGTCCCAGATCGTTGTGGCGTGTTCTACACTGCCAGCCACGCCTGGGATGCCACCTTTCTGGACTGACACATCCAAGTACTTGTTTTCCATCAGGTACTTGGTCAGCCTTGCTGCCATGACAGAGAAGATTTTCCCGTCGACGTTCAGTAGTGATATTGGTCTGAACTGGCTGATGTCACTTGAGTTTTGCTCTTTGGGGATGTACACACCATCTGTCGTCATCCACTGGCTGCTGATCTGGTTTCTCCAAGCCGATCACAGCAGCCTGTGGAGCCACTCCAGCACCTTGGGACATTTCTTGTAAAGCTGGTAAGGTATTCCGTTTGGCCCTGGTGATGATTTGGCTCTGGCTTTGTCGACCACCTTCTTGATTTCCGCCAACGTTGGAGGCTTGCCATTGAACTGTTCCTCAGGGTTGGTTGGCCACACCAGACCTTGAATGTCGAGTGGTGCTTTGCTCTGTGGGTCAGAGTATGTTTTCCTCAGATACTGCTCAAGAACTCCTTTGTCCACACTTAGGGTCCCAGATTTTGGCTGCTCAAACAGTGTTCTGGCAAACTGGAAGGGGTCTCTGAAGAAGCGCTCTTGTGTCTTTTTGCTCTTCCTCTTCCTCGCAGATTCCGCTTTGCTGTGGGCGCTGTGTTTTCCTTTCAGGTCTTTCCACAGTCAACTCAAAAGAACTTAAGGGCCACACAGTTCATCACACCCCAATAATAACTCATAAGTCCGACAGCTGAAATCAACCAACAAACATTTAATTCAATCATTTGATCATCGATTGGACACAATTTCATCAAGAAGTGCAAATCAATTATCACGAAAATTTCATTGACATGGACACACTCCCAGTTTGCAAATTCAGAACAACCGACTGTCAGAATGTCAAGAGTCAATATCGTGTGTGAC
>JAFLJL010013719.1:30000-60000 GCA_018398815.1 Conus ventricosus | reverse complement strand
CGGAACTGATTTAAACCTAGTTACCACTGATCTACCAAGTTTAGTTCAGTTGTTGGCACGGAATGCACCAAATTCAGGCTAATCTCCACCCACGGCACCAAGTTTACTTTGGTTACGTTAGCAGCTTCGTTCAGACCAGTTAGTGTCTAGAACACTGTGTTTAGTCCAGCAAGCACCTACGGCACCACGTTTATTGCAGCTTGCATTCAGGGTGCCAAGTTTGTGCTCGTGTAGTGGTTCATGGAGAAAAATTATCGGTATCAATAGCGCCTCCGAAGCTGTTAATCATAGGCTTATATTGAAGAATGAATTACAAATATGCAATGCAATATAATGCAACGACATTCTATACAACGAAAATCCAACGCAAAACAATCCATATGCCAAAACAATGCCATACACTCTGTAATGTAAGACAACACTGCATAGAGCTGTATAATGCAATGCAACGCTAAATGTAACACAATCGCAATACATTACAATACAAAAAAGTTTTTAAAAACTCACATGTATTTTCTCCTCACCATGCTATTTTCTACCTCACCATGCTATTTTCTACCTCACCATGCCATTTTCTACCTCACCATGCTATTTTCTACCTCACCATGCTATTTTCTACCTCACCATGCTATTTTCTACCTCACCATGCTATTCTCTGGGCTGAGGAGAAGAACGGGGAGAGAAAAGAGTTTCTTAGTTCCATTGACTAATTGCATCAGACTAATAGAAGCAGCCCGCAGCCTGGCCCGATATATTACCACATTGCCAGAAGATTACAGCACTGGCGGAGGAAAACACGTTGCACGCGCTCAGGAAAACTGCAGGAATTAAGGACAATTCAGCAATTTCCCGGGCTTTTTTCACATGGTACATGATAGGCCACAGTGATTGACTCCCAAGCACCAGAAAGGACATGACGACCCGAGGTGAAAAATACAAGAGATCCGTTGACCCTGTCACTGCCACCACCAATACTGCTAGATGGATGATACGATGTGAACAGCATGAAAACCCTGTCACCACCAATACTGCTAGATGACCTGTCACCACCATATGCTAGATGACCCTGTCACCACCAATACTGCTAGATGACCCTGTCACCAATACTGCTAGAGACCTGTCACACCAATATGCTAGATGACCCTGTCACCACCAATACTGCTAGATGACCCTGTCACCACCAATACTGCTAGATGACCCTGCTTTTAATAACGATGTGAAGATGGAGAGAGAGAAGAAGAGAGAGATAAGAGATAGAGAGAGAACCCTTAAAAAAGTTTGCTAACTACAGCTCGGGTATTGCTGCAAGAGCAAAGAGTCCACGCCTGGCTTCTATGGCCAATTACCAAATATTGAAGCAGCTTGTCCGGTCCGTGTCGCCGCATTCTTCAATGAGCTTTGTAAGTAGCCTGTTTTCGATTGATTACATCTCTCTCTCGTCCTCTCCGTCTCCATCGTCGAGCGGCTCTCCGCTCTCGCAGTTCGTCCCGTGCCTACTGCTCTCTCTCTACGCTCTCTCCTCTCAATCTCTGTCCTCTCTCTCATCTCTCTGTTTTAATTTGTCTATCCTAGTCTATCTTGGGTCTCCCGCCTGCCCCTCTCCATCTCTATGCTGTTTGGATGTGACTTGTGTGCGAGCATGTTGTGTGTGTGTGTGTAGTGTGTGTGTGTGTGTGTGTGTGTGTGTGTGTGGTGTGTGTGTGTGTGTGTATGTGTGTGATGTGTGTGTGTGTGTGTGTGGTGTGGTGTGTGTGTGTGTGCGGTGGCGAGTGGTGTAGGTGCTGTTGTGCGCGCATGATCGCGCGTGTTGTGCGAGAAGTGAGAGAGAGAGAAGAGAGAGGATACGAGGAGAGAGGAGAGAGAGAGGAGATGTGTGGGGGTTTTGGGTGGGTTGTGTGGTGTTTTGTGTGGTGTGTGTTGTGTGTGGTGCGTGTGGTGTTTGCAGAGAGGAGAGAGAGAACAGAGAAGAACAGAGAGAGTAGAGAGAGAGAGAGAGAGAGAGAGAGAGATAGGAGAGAGAGAGAGCATAGAGATGGGAAAGAGAGGAGAGTGATCTGCTATAACAATCAGAGAAATACTACATTTTGATGATAAATCATTTCAGAGCGTAAAGCGAACCACAGAATGTGAGCAGACAGATGCAATAATCCTCATACTAAAGGAAGAGAAAAAAACCCGAACGAACGATCCTCATAAAGCCAACTGTCGAAAATCATGGTTTCATGTGACAGACGGCCAAATTGAGCAGGAAAGAACCATTGTCCGAGACTTGTTTCTCGGCTAAAATGCGAAGGAAAAGTGGTATAGTTTTCTCGCGGCAGCTCGAAAGTGTTATAGGAGCAATCAAAAAGTCTTGGTCGGGGAGGCGGCGTGGGTCGTGGGCGAGCTGAATGGAACTCATCCAGTGGCACTGCGGGTGCACAATCACAAACACTACACACCGAACCCCCTCACCCTACACAACCTCCCCACCTCCCCCACCCCCCCCCCTTTGCTCCCTTCCTCCTCCTGCTCCGTCTGTTGCTGCTATGTAGCTCACCTCTGCCACCCGCCGCCACGGGCCCCGCCTCCGAACCCTGAGCCCCGCCGGCCTCGCGCCCCCCCCCCCCCCCCCCCCCCCCCCACCCCCCCCCCCCCCCCCCCGCATCCCCCCCCCCCCCCCCCCCCTCCCCCCCCCCCCCCCCCCCCCCCCCTCCCCCCCCCCCCCCCCCCACCCCACACACACACACACACACACGTTGTGATTTGTCTGAGCGCTGATACAAAAGAAGACGGGGATATGATACCTCTTTGATTTGCTTTCTTCGTGCTTCTTCTCTCATCTTCTCTTTCTCTTTCCTCCCTCCGGCTCGTCGTTGAATGCCCGGGGAAACGTCTAATATTGGATTCCTTTCTCCAAGGGTCTGGTCTGCAATCTTTTCAGAGAGAGAGAGAGAGAGAGAGAGAGAGAAGAGAGAGAGTGAGAGAGAGAGAGAGAGAGTAGAGAGAGAGAGAGAGAGAGAGAGAGAGAAAACACAAATCTGGTATGACATCGGGGAAAGACTGCAAATTTTGACGATGACCATTTTAGAATGAAAAAATGAAACACTGAATGGGACAGAAAATGGCAATAATCCTCTCCATATAACATAAAACAAAATCCACCACCAATACTTTTTAGCAACATTTTGTTTTGCCAGCCCCTTGGCATCATTCAAATAATGGGCATCAGACTACAGAAAAAAACCATCCAAGAGTTAGTCAGAGGGCCAAAATTGGCCAAACGAAAAAATGGTCCAGGATTCTCTGACTCTCCTGGTTATGTGACCATAGCACAACAATGCTGGGTCTATAGCCATTGACCACAAAATAGGAAAAAGGAAAGCACCGAGAGAGAGACGGGTGTGTGTGGGGTGTGTGGGTGTGTGTGTCAACGAACAATACCACAATCGTAATCTTGTCTGAACGATTGAGACGAGACTGGAATATTATGATCACATTCCTCATAATCCCGCTGGACGAGACTACTGGAATAATTAAGTCAACATTTCCCTCCAATATCTCGTCTCTCCGCTGGCTACGTTGAGTCCCGAGTCCCCAAAGGAAACGTCTGGCATTGATTTCTTTATTGGTGGCAAGAGCTAAGAGAGAGAGAGAGAGAGAGAGAGAGAGAGAGAGAGAGAGAGAGAGAGAGAAGAGAAGAGAGAGAGAGAGGGTGAAACAGTACAGAGACATGAGTGAGAGACAGACAGAGAGAAAGAAAGAACACAGAGAGAAGAAGGAGGAGAGAGAGAGAGAGAGAGAGAGAGAGAGGAGAGAGAGAGAGAGAGAAGAGAGAGAGAGAGAGAAACAGGACAACAGATACAGAACAAAAACAAAACCAGAAACAGAGACGGACAGACAGAGAGACAGAATGAGAGAGAGAGAGAGGCGAGGAGAGAGAGACAGAGAGAAACGGAACGAACGAACGAACGAACGAATTTTATTTTAAGAGGGTAGTGGATTATAAGGCAAATGCATACTTTTTTTACATCCAGCCCTCTGGCAAGAAAAAGAAAAATGCATATACAGTATAAAATAAAAAAATTAAAAAAAGATAAAAAAAAATCCAGTAAAAAATGCAACAATTCCTTGCATGGGAACGCTTTGGACAAAAAAGAAGATAGAAGAAAAAGAAACCAGTGAAAAGAACCCACCACCCCCACAACACCACCACCACCCAACACACCCACCACCTGACAAAAAAAAAACCAAGAACAAAAAAGCAACAAATAATATGCTCATGGCCTGATCTGGCTAACCAGGAGTGCAGACAACTAACAGACAGAGGTGAAAATTACAAACTGAAACGTCCACTGGTGGGTGGTGCATGTTATCAAGCAGAGAGAGAGGGAGAGGAGGAGGGAGAGAGAGGGTGGGAGAGACGGAGAGAGAGAGGGGGAGGAGAGGAAGAGAGAAGCGAGAGATAGAGAGAGAGACAGACAGACAGAACGGACAATCAGATAGACAGACAGACAGACAGAGAGAGTTGAGGTCCATAGGTCATTCTTGCTGGGAACATCCGGTGTCTACCTTTGAGCTTCGTCTCACACCAGCATTATAATACTGATCGACGGGATCTGTTCTCTCTAACACTTTCGTTCCCCTCACACGCAGTCCTCCACCCGCAACCTCCCCGCACGCCCATGCCATCGTATGGCTGCCTCATACCGAACCGCCAACTGCCACCCCTCGGTCATTGTCAGAAGGGCAGAGGCGTAGTAAATGAACGGCCGGTGTCTTTCATGTCATCTGTGTTGTCACCACAGTGTGCACGCGCTTTTCTGATGCCGGCCAACGCTGGATGGGACAGATCCAAACCATATTCTTTTTTTGTCCCCCAGCCATAAACACTTGCTGTAGCGCAGCGGTCATGCGCTCGTGTAAATTGAGTAATGGCGTTGGCAGCATGGTTTTGGCCAGCCGTTCAACAGATTGATCTTTCCTGTGTGTAAAACCGTTGAGAATATGAAGACGCTGTTTTTGATTCTATTGTCCTTCAGTTATTCCGTAATGGGCTCTTCGTCTTTCAATCTCGGTGCATGCATCGGGTCTTAAGTTCGATAGCTCTATCAGCTATAAAGTCATGCGTGAAGTGTGGACCCGTCCAAACTTTAGCGGATGCTAGTGCAGAATATATTTGAAGCTACTCCGGATGTCATGATCGGCCTTGTCGTCCATGAAAGCTGAACCTGAAACCAACTGTCATTAATTTGTTTGACGCACAGTTACATCGCAGCGGCCACCGCACAGCAGACACACACACATCGCCACGACACCCACACACACACACGACACATCACACACACACACAACATCACAACAAACACAATCACATACAACACACACACAATACACACAAACTCAACACACATCAACGGACAGATGGAAAAAAGCAGTAACACAGGAGGCTCAGCTGGCATAGATAGGCACGTGCAAACGTAAACGACTCAGCACGGTGGGTACCAGACAGAGGTGTGGCGGCAGTGTGCGACACAACAACAGCCTCTGCGGCCACTGCACGACATCACACGGACACACACATGGAAAGATCCTGTAAACAGCACGACGGAGGCACAGGCACATCACACACAGCTCTCACACACAGCAGTAGGGGGAGCATCAGCACACACACATGACACACACACACACAAATCTACACACAACAATCACACATTCTCATTCACAACACACGTCACACACCGAACAAAAACCTCGACGACACGCACGCGCACACACACACCGGACACACACACAGGAAACACACACACACAAACACACAAACCACACGCACACACAAACACACAACACACACACAGACTCTTCCTAACAACTCTCTCTAAATCTCTACTCTCCTAAAGTCTCTTATCTCAATCTCTCTCCTCCTCCCTTCTTTCTCTCCTCTCCCTCTCTCATCAACTCACCTACACATAACAACACCAACAACACAAAATGGAAACAAAACAACATACACACCACACGACAAACACACACAGGACATAAAACACAACACGCACACATCACGGGCACACGACGGGACACACACACACACCACACATAACAAACACACACACACACAACACAGAAGCACACACACCACACACACTCATCCATCACACACGCACGCACGCACGCACGATGCACAACACGCGCGTCGCGCCATAAAAAGAAAAAGGGAGAGAGAAAGAAAAGAGAGATAGAGAAACAGAGAGAAAGACAGAGGAGAGACAGAAGGAGAGACCAGAGAGAGAGAAGAGACCAAGTAGGAGAGAGAGAACTGAGAGAGAGAGAGAGACAAGGAAGAGAGAGAGAGAGAGAGAGAGAGAGAGAGACAGAGAGAGACACAGAGAAAGAGACATAGAGAGAGACAGAGAGAGAGAGAGACACAGAGAGAGAGAGTGAGAGAGAGAGAGAGAGAGAGAGAGAGAGAGAGAGAGAGAGAAGAGAGAGAGAGAGAGTAGAGAGAAGGGAGGGCGGGAGAAGGAGATACCTGAGGAGGGCCTGAGCGAGAAGGCTGTCTCACTGCATGACATTCATGCCATTTTCAGGCTGAGCCCGTCACTATTCTCTGCAGAGAGCACAGGCTGACAAGTCCTATAACACGATTCAAAAGCATCATAACCGTATTCCCAGTTTATCTTGAAAAACGGTGGAGATATTCCATAAAGACGAATACCCGTTCTGGGCCGCTATAGGCCGGTTGTATACGGCTATTTCTGGTAAAATAAAAACATCGCCCATCATATGTAACCCATAATGAACATTTACCCTACACATTTTCAGCGGAGATCGGCCTAGTCTTTCTGTGATATTTCCAGTAAAGAAGAAACCCGTTTTGGGGCCGTTGTAGCCGTTAGTAACGGAAGAAAACCCGTTTCGGCCGTTATATAAAGCCATTGTAAACGGATATTCTGGTGACATAAGCATCGGGCATTCAGCCTGACCCATAATGAACATACCACAAATTTGTTCCAGAAAGTGGCGCGGCCAAGCTCTTTTCTGAATTATTTCCATAAAGAAGGAAAACCCGTTAGGGGGGCCGTTATAATAGAGCCGATATTAGACGGCTATAACGATAACATAAAACATCGGGGCATCATCCGTGACATCATAATTGAACATACCTGCAAATTTTCAGAAAGATCGGCCCGAAACGTTTTGTCTGGAGCGAGTGGAACACAATTTGACCACGGACGGAAACACGACAAGACATAACAGACATGGAGACAGACACTCAGCAACAAGCATTTCTTTTCCTTCGTTTCGCCATTGTAATGTGCGCCCTGTTTATAAGAACTGGGAGTACAAAAACGCAAAGCCAGCCATTTCGTTACCATATGAGGAAGAAATGACAGGGAGGATGTAGAGAGGGGGAGTGAGTGTAGGAAGGAAGCCATGAGTTTTTCATGGAGGGAAGGGGAGTAGTGAGGTGAAGACCAGAAATCATCGATACAAGTGTGAATGCAGAAACTGTACGACATAGATGATTTACTATCATGCAGTTGCCACAGTGGGGTCGTTTTTTTTGTTTCATTTTTTTCCACGTAGATGATGAAAAGAAATTTGCGTGCGGTCTGCGGGCGAGCGTGCGGTGCGGTGCGTGCGGGTGGCAGAGGAGCGCGCGTTTGGGGCGTGTGTTGTGGTGGTGGGTGTGTGTGTGGTTTTGGGTGTGTGTGTGTGTGTGGGTGTGTTGTGTGTGTGTGTGTGTGTGTGTGTGGGTGTGCTACATAAAACGAAGGAAACACAGAGAAGCTGGAAGAACACAGAACTAGACCATAGACCTGCTGGAAAATCATAGAGAAGGAGGTACAAGATACCAGAGAGAGAGTGAGAGAGAGAGGAGAGAGAGAGTGAGAGAGAGGGAGAGAGAGAGAGATGAGAGACAGTGACAGAGACAGAGACAGACAGACAGACAGACAGACAGACAGACAGACAGAGACAGAGACAGAAGGAAGGGGGCGGCGAATTTTTTTTCTTCAACAACTGAGAGGAGAGGCTGACTTTCGCTGTATTAATTCACTAGCCCAGATCCAGATTAAAACCCCGGCCACCAGTCCTGCAGAGATCACGTACGTGCCCAGTGCTATAAAGGACAAGGCCAGCCAATCCGCGCCATAGAGAGGAAGGAATGACCAGGGTGGAGTGTAGAGACGGAGATAGGGAAGAACTGGAAGCCAAACAGATTTCATCTTAAGGAAAGCAGTAAGTTGGTGAAGATAGCCAGAGAGTGAAGTAAGCAGAAATAGGGGAAGGGGTGGGTGGGGGGGTTGGGGGGGGGGGGGGGGGGGGGGGGGGGGGTGGGGGGGGGGGGGGGGGGGAGGGGGGGGGGGGGGGGGGGGGGGGGGGGGGGGGGGGGGGGGGGGGGGGGGGGGGGGGGGGGGGGGGGGGGGGGGGGGGGTGGGGGGGGGGGGGGGGGGGGTGGGGGGGGGGGGGGGGTGGGGGGGCGGGGGGGGGGGGGGGGGGGGTGGGTGGGGGGGGGGTGGGGGGGGGGGTGGGTGTGTGGGGGTGGGGTGTGGGGGGAGGGGGTGGGGGGGGGGTGGGGTGGAGGGGGGGGGGTGGGGTGGGGGGGGGGGGGGGGGGGGGGGGGGGGGGCCACTATAGCGTCCCCGTCTTTCGTCGAAATGGTATATGTTACATATCCTCAAAGGCCACTTGAAGACCACAACGAATTGATGTTGGTGACTAACAAGATCGTATTTTGAGGAGCAGGTGGCAGTTTAAAAAACTAATACTAATACCAACCAAACCAGGAGAGGAAGCGCCACACAAAAACAAACAACCCACCTTCCTCGACATATGCTACGCGACGGCTTCTTGACGGCTCTATTCTCTCACCTAAAACATAACCACAGTCCCTACGGATATGTTTTTTAAAATAAAAATTAAAATGTTAAACCTAGGTACCTCTTTCTGATTCCGATAGCTAATGAGATGCTGGTCTGAAACTCTAATTACCATTGATTCAGGGGGGGTTCAGTTGTTGTCAGGGAGGACGAATGGCAGAGAAGATCGCAGCCCTGTGATTTCAGGCTAGATTCTTCGGCGGGACCGTTCCAACCGGGGGGGGGGGGGCGCGATGAGAATGGCAGGGAGCAAGGTAAGAAAGGAGGGCGCAAGGTTTAGCTGCGTTTTGGGTTACGGGGTTAGGGAGAGGGGCTGAAGGCGTGTCGGGGTTGCTAGGGTACCAGTTTAGTGGGGGCGTAGATAGCGAGGGGGCAGTGTTTTAGGGATAGTGGGTCGCAGACGAGGCAAGCGAGGACCTGCGGGCGCATGGTAAACCTACGTTTATGTGGCGAGCTTGAGCAGGTTCGCGCATGGGGTGGCGGCAAGGGGTTTTTGTCATCGGTGGTTAGGGGTTGGGGGGTTCATGGTTGGGGTGGTTGTGGGGAGAAAATGTTTGGTGTAGTGATGTGGGGGAGGTCGGGTAGTCAAATATGGCGGCGCGCTGTGCTTAGGTTGGAAGAATGATATTGAGGCAAATGAGTGGCAATGTGCAATATAATGCATCGACATTCTATAGGCAATACAAAAACAAATTATTGAAATCCTAAAAACTCAGAAACAGTCTGGTTGGGGAAAGTCCAGGTTAGTGGGGTGGGGCGGGTGCGGGGGGTGGGGGGGGGAGGGAAAGCAAAGTGCCATGAGGCGGGCTGCCTGGGGCTTGGGTAGTAGGGTTTGGGAAGGAGGGTACAGGTTAATGTAGTAGTAAAGCACGCGGCATAGAGCAGTATTATGCAATGCAAAACGACGCTAAAAGTGTAAAACACCAATCTCGTCAATACTATTCCACTACAAATAATAAGTTTTATAAAAAAACATAAACCGCTACCATGCTATATTGCTGTTTTCTAGGCTAGCCGTTCACGCCTGGCACTTATTTTCTTAACGCTACTCTTCCTTTCCCTACCTACCGCACCATGGCTATTTTCTTCGACCCTCAACCCCCTGCATTTTCTACCTTTTCTTTCCTCTTTTCCCTTTTTACCTCAGGCCATCCTCTTTCTCCCCATTACCTCCTCCCCCCTATAGCCTACCTGCAACATGCTATTTTTCTTTTTCTACCCACCATGCTCTTTTCTCTTTTTCCTCTATCCTTTCTCTTCTCCCCTTCGCTACCCTCCCTTTTCTATCTCTACCTCACCATGTGCTATTTTTCTCTCTCCGCTATTCTATTTCCCTTCTTTTCCTATTTACCTTTCTTCCTTCTTTCCTACCTTTCACCTTGCTATTCACCCTTGCTGAGGGATGAAGAACGGGGGGAGAGAAAAAATAGTTTCTTATTTCGCACCATTGACTAATTTGCCTCAGGACTAATAGAAGCAGGCACGCAGCCTGGCCCGATAGTATTACCCTGGACATGGCCTGCCAGAAGATTACACAATCCAGCACTGGCGGAGGAAAAGACACGGCGACTGGGTTGCAAAGACAATTGGGGGTGGAGGCACTGTAGGTGGAGAAGCATGCGTGGGCGGCTCGGAGGAAAATACTGCAGTGCAGGTAATTTACAAGGAACAATTTCAGCAGGCATTTTCTTTCCACGCGGGGGCGTTTTTTGTTTGTTGTGTTGTTGGTGTGGGGTTTGGTGGTGTGTTTGTTCTTGTTTGTTATTTTTTTATGTTGTGGTTTTATTTGTGTGGGGTTTATCACCATGGTACGGATGCGATGTGTGCCAGCAGGTGAGTGGTGACGGGTGGTTCCCAAAGCAACAGGAAAGGGTAACAGGACGGGGGGGACTGCGGGGTGCGGGCGGCCTGAGGTGAAGGATCGCTTACGACCAGAAGGAGTTGGTCATTATTGTAACGCACGGTGCGGGGTGGCGTGCTTCTGTCTTACTGCCTGTGTCACTGGGACTGACTGATGCGGCGTACTGCTTCGTGGTTGGGCAGCCTGGACTTTGTGTCACGGTCGGACGGGGGGGGCCTTGGAGCCTGGAGCCTGGCTCGGGGAGCGTGCGGGGCCTGGACCGGGGGGGGTAGACGCTGGGCTCCGGGGCAAGATCAGGCTGGCTATAATGGGGATTTGTGGTGATTGCGATGTGCCCCGCCTTGGGATCAAGGGCGGGCCAGGGAGCAACGGGAGAGGGCCGGGGGGGGACAACCAGCGGTCGCAAGTTCGCTGCGAGAAGAGACGCGCTTGGGGGGCACGCACGGGGGGGGTCCCGGTGGTTGACCAATGGAGTAGCGTACTTTGGGGGGACGTGGGCTGGAGTAGGCTGCAGGCCTGCATGGCCTGCGGTGGGGGGGTGAGATGTACCCTGTCAATACACGTTAACAACCAATACTGCTGAATGACCTCTGTCACCACCAATACTGCTGGCGCTATATGAGACCCCGTCACCAAAAACCGACTCAATACCTGCTAGATGACCCTGTCCCCACCAATACTGCTAGATGACGACTGGGTCACCCCCACGTTCTGCTAGAAGGACATACGAGTGTAACGGAATGATAACCCAGTCACCGACCAATAGCTGCTTGATGGATGATTACGATGTGAACAGAATTATAAGCCCTGTCAGCCACAAATTTCTGCTAGAATGGATGAAACCTATGTTGAACGAGGAATGATAACGCCTGTCAACCCGACCAATACTGCTAGATGGGAAGATACCTTTCAACAGAATGAGTAACCCCTCTGTCAACCACCAATACTGGCTGAGATATGGATGATAACGATGTGAACAGAATTATAAACCCTGTCAAAACCACCAATACTGCTAAATGTGGGATGAAATGATGTGAACAGCATATAACTCCTTTCACCACACCACCAATACTACTGCTTGATGGATGATACGATGTGAAAGACTGATATCCCTGTCACCACCCATACCTGGCTAGGATGGATGATACGATGTCCAACATAATGAATAAGCAACCCCCTGTCACCGCACCAATACTGCTATATTGGGATGATATATACGATGGGAACAGAATGATTAAAGCCCTAGGAGTCACAACCACCAAGTCTGCTATTAGATGGATGATCTGATTAGGAACAGAATGATCACCTCATTCACCCACTACCCCCATATCTGGCTAGATGGGATGATAATGTGTAAACAGAATGAACACCTGAACCCTGCCTGTACCCCGCCTGCCCCCGAACCACCAATCCTGCTAGATGGATATACTATTTGAAACAAGAATGATAACCCCAACGCCTGTCACCGCACCAATACTGCTGGAGATTGATGATACATGAGAATCCGAATGAAGACCCTTTCCACCACAACCAATACTGGCTAGATGATGGATAACATTGTGAACAGAATGATAACCCTGTCAGCCTCACCCACCTAATTCTGCTAAATGGGGATGAAATGATGTCACACCAGAATGATAAAAACCCCTCCCCCTGCCGCAGCCACCACCAATACGCTCGATGGGATGATAACATGTGAACCGAATTATCAGCCCTGAGTCCCCCACCACCAATACGTGCTGCGATGGATGATGACCCGGATGTGAACAGAAATGATAACCCTGCAACGTCAAAACCCACCAACTTCTGCTAGATGGATGATACGATGTGAACAGAATTATAAATAGAACCCTGTCACCAACAATACTGCCGGAGATGGATGATACGATGTGAAACAGACTTTAAACCTCTGTCAACAAACCAATTCAGCTAGAATGGATGATGACGAGGTGAACAGAATGATAACCATGTGACACGCACCAAATTCTGCCTAGAGTGGGATATGCGATTGAACAGAATGATAACCCGTCAAGACCACCTATTCAGCTAGGATGGATGATACGGCTGTTAACGTCGCAATGTAACCTGTCAATAAAGTACTGTCAACGCATCAATTCCTGCTAGTTGGATGATAGAGGGAAACCGAATGATAACCCTGCCACCAACCAATTCTGCAAGATGGATGATACGATGGAGAACAGAATGATAACCCTGCGCGCCTCAGGCACACCCTAGGCCAACCCTGCCACCCGACAGCACCGACCAATTCTGGGCTAGATGGATGATACTATGGATAACGAGGAATGATGAACGCACCTGCTGTCACCGACCGAATTCTGTCTAGATGGATGATACGATGTGAACGAGGAATGATATCCCTGTCACCACCAATACTGCTAGATGGCAGATATGACTTGAACAGAATGACAACCCTTGTCACCGAACCAATACCGTGCTAGATGGAAGAACCGGATGTGAACGCGAATGTAGTATGACCGCTGGACCACGCGAACCCAATACATAGGACTGGCGAGACGTGGATGATACGAATAGTGAACCGACTAGATACCGGAAGCCCCTGGGCTTTCTCTGCCAGGCGGAAGCGGCGTCCAATACAGCAATGAGATGACCCTGTTCACCGGACCACTACTGGCTAGATGGATGACAACGATTTGATAACAGAATGGGATTAACCCTGACCTGCCAACCCACCAATTAACCTGCAAGGATGAGAACCCTGTCACCACCAATTACTACTGCCTAGATGGATGATACGAAGTGAACTATAAAGATAGACATAACCCTGTCTGCCACCCCATAACTGCTATATGACGTCCTGTCCACAGACCCCTGTCACCCAACCACAATACTGCTAGATGGATGTTACGATGTGAACAGAATGATATCCCCCTGTCACCGGCCAATACTGACTGCTAGTGGATGATAGCGATATGAACAGAATGAAACCCTGTCAAAAACCTACCCATCTGCTAGATGGATTGATAGCATGTGAACAGAATGTACCCTGTCCAACAACCACGCAATACTGCCTTAGATGGAGTGATCACGAATTGAACAGAATGATAACGCACTGCCAAACCCAGCCAATATCAGACTGGCTATATTGGATGATGACGATGTGAACAGAATTATAATAACGCTGTGCACTTGTCACCTCACCGCGGGGGACCAATACTGCTAGATGGCTAAAACGATGGCGAACAGAATGATAACTCAGAAATAGCCCCAGTCAACCACCAATACTTCTAGATGGATGATACGAATGTGAAACAGAATGATAACCCCTGACACCTACTAAATTCGCTAGATGGCTTAAACGATGTGAACAAGAATGATAAACCCCTTGTCACCACCCAATTCTGGCTAGCTGGGGATGAAACATGTGAACAGAATGCTAACCCTGTCACCCACCAATCGCTAGTTATGTGATATGATGTTCACAGAAAGATAAACCGAATAACCATCTGTCACCACCACCACCAATTCTCTAAATGGAAGATAACATGTGAAACAGCATTAATAAAACCCTGGTCACCAGCGACCACCAATTCTGCTAGATGATGTACGATGTAACAACAAAATGATAAACCCCTGTCACCGACCAATACTGGCTTGATGAATTAATACGCATGTGAACAGAATAATAACACTGTCACCACGCAATTCTGCTAGATGGATGATACGGAATGTAACAGAATTAATAACAACACTGGTCCCCACCAATGACTGCTAGATGGATGATACGAATGTGAACGCATAATGAATCACTCCTGTCACCACCAATACTACTCTGCTAGATGATGAACCATTGTTGAAGCAGAATGCACCCCTGTCACGCCCACCAAAACCGCTAGATGGAAGATAGCGGGGAGACGATGGAGGGACGGCAGAATACTAGAGCCCTGGTGTCGGACGCCTGGGAGCCGGAAATCCTGCTATCTGGATGGATACGATGATGGTCGGCAGAATAGAGTGCCAGCATCCGTGGGTGTCTCTAACCGCAGGGGTGGGGATCCCCGGAAATGACCCGAGCTGGCGGATGGCCAGCGGAGTAGCATGTTGACACGCCGACTGTATAACGCCTGGTGAGCACGGCTGACGAGTCCGCGGGGGGGGCTGGGCACGAGGATTGCATCAAGCGCATGATCTATGCGTGGCATGGTTGAGCCGCATGGAACTGGACGTTCCCCCTCCTCAGAGAGCGGCCGCGCAGGCGGCCGACGCCCCGGGCAGGATTCCTTGGGGCTCTAGAAGTGGGATGTGATAGAGCGATGTGTGAGAAGCAGGAGAAGGATACCTGGCGCTGTCAAGACCTGATCGGCCTGTCACCCGCCGTAAGGGTGACGCGCTTCGGGAGATGGGATGCTCATGGTAGCTGGCTTGCGGCGGAAATTTAACGAGGGAAGGAGAAGGGGCCGTGCCTAGGGGGAGCACCCGTGGGGGGACGCGAAAGGACTGCCCATGAGATGTCTGCAGACGGAGTGGAGCAGCCGGGTCAAGATAACAGGAGACCCAGTACCAACGGTCGGGGACGCAATTCTGCTAGAGTGGGTATGATCCGAGATGGGATCACCCGGTCGCATGCTGCGAGCCTCGAGATCCCCGGGGACAGTTGGGGGCCAGCGAGAGCGGACTCTTGATGGCCGTAAGTGACGATTGGTGCATAAGTGGAGCTGAAGCGCCCGCTGACCCCACAGCCGTGGCGGGGGTGACGAGGAATCAGGCGGCCCGGGACCCGAATCCTGGCTAGAAGGAGAGATACGATGTGAACAGGTGAGACAGAATGATGCACGGGGGCTCTGTTCACGCGAGGGAGACCAATGACTGGACTGCTGAGAGAGGAAGAAGGACCGCTGGGTGCACGCACAGGAACTCACGTGGGCCTGGTGCCCCAGGTTCCAACTCAGACCGGGCCCGGCAAATCCTGCTGCGAAGTGGCTGGCGATCACGAGTATGCAAGCAGCACGGATCACGGGCTGTCGGCAGGTGCACCCCGGTGTGTGGCACCGGAGCCGAGGTGAGCGGAACCACGGCTACAACAGGCTATTGCATGGGGATGGATCCGATGTATGACAGGCCGAAGAATCAATACCGACCTGTCAACCGTGCCGGACGCGTCGGGGAGGGTCGCGGGGGGAGGGACGGCAATTCTGCTAGATTGGTGATTATGAATGTGGAACAGAATGTATAGACCCGTGATCGACCTCACCGGGGGGCTGGAGCCAATGACTGCGTGGATGAGTATTGATACGAATGTGAACAGAAATATAATAAACCCTGTCGACCTACAATTCGGTGGCTAGGAAGGATGATAACGAGTGATACGCAGAAGATTATGACTGCCTTCAGCCTGTCCTAGGCCGGACAGCCGGGTCGGGGACCAATTGCTGGCTAGGATGGAATGCAAAGCGAATGGGAACGCCTGACAAAGAGCATCCGGCGGCTGGGTCAAGGGCCGAGGTGGAGGGGAACCGATCGATCCTGCGTAATGGATAGATAGTGAGTGTTAGACGAGGATGAGGTAAGCGCTGGCATGTCGGGCCTGGCCGGATTTCCCCCACGAACTGCTAGATGGCTGATACGAAGGAACCGAAAATTATCCAACGGCCGTGTGCGGACCGAGCACGGTACCCGAAAAGCTGCTAGATGGATGATACGAACGTGAGAACGGAGAATGATAGGACGCCCGCTGGTTCACCGGTCGAACGCAATTCTCAAGATGGGAGTGATGAACGAAGTTGGAAACGTGAAAGAGATACACTGTCACCACCAATAGCTGGAAACTGGGCCGGAGATGTAGCGATACGATTATTTAAGCGAGAAATTATAGAGTACCCCTGTCAGCACCGCGGACCAATTCTGCAGATGGATGAGTAGCGATGGTGAACAGAATGATAACCCAGTCCCACCATGTTCTGGAGCTAGATGGGTATGAGTGCGGATAGTGGAACAGAATGATAACCCTGTTCAGGACCCCGGACCAAAACAGCTAGAGTGGATGATACTGATGTATTGACAAAGACAGGCAAGATAAGCCCTTGTCGACATGTTCACCATCAATACTGCTCAAATTCTGCAAGGTGGAAGATAATGATGTGACACCTAAATGATTAACGCCTGAACTGCCTGCGCGACCGCCCGCATGTCGTTGCCTAGATGTATAGAAACTAAGGTAACGAGAATGAGTAACCCTGCGCGGGCACCAGCGCACTTCAGCTAGGATGGATGAAAGCGGGATGTGCATCAGAATAGAAAGACGTCCGTGTCGGACCGGACCAATTCTGGCGAGGATATGGAATGGGGATACATCGTGAACAGAATGATAACGCAGTCACCGGGGACCGGGAATGACTTCATGCGAAGGATATAGGAGAATGTGAACAGGAGATGGACACAACCCTGTCACCGCACGCGAAGATACTTGGCGCGTGAGATGTGGATGAGTAGCGGCTGTGAAGCAAGGATGAAAACCCTGTGTCACCGGGACCACATACTGCTGTGGAGAAAGGATGATGACGGATGATGAACAGAATGTATAACCCTGCCTCCCGGGGGACCAATAACGACTGATAAGGTGAGCCCAGGTCACACCACCACTAGACGTTGACTGGAGAGAGCGGGGATGATCGAGTGACAGCTATAAGATAAGCCCTGGCCAGCCGCACCATACGCTAGATGAGATCGGCCGGGCAGTCACGACCCCACCACTGAACTGCTAGAGTGTAGGATGAATACAAAGTAGAGAGTAAGAACAGAATGAGTAACCCTGCCGAGCCAGCCAGATATCTGGCTGGGGAGTATGACGTGCCAGTCACGCCGCGCCGGGGGGGGGACTCCACCGGGGGAGGGAGCCAATAGGCAGCAAGATAGGAGTGGGTATACGAGTGTATAGAAACAGGAATGTGTATAGAAGCCCAGTGCCGTGCACCGACCGAATAGTGGCTAGATGGCTGCTACGGATGAGAATCGAGGAATGCTTAAGAAACGCCTGGTGCACCGGCGACCGGAAATTCGTGCTAGATAGGATGATACGTATTTGAAAGTCCGAAAAACGCCGAGTGCCCGGGGGTGGAACCAATTCTGGGAGGGGGCTAGATATGGAGTGGATACGATGTGGAACAGAATGATAACCCTGAGGCGACCACCAAGTCTGGCCTAGGATGGATGATACGAAGTGAACATAATATAACCCTGTCAGGCCTAGACCTACACCAATGGGGGGGGGATGCTAATGGATGAATACGATGTCAACAGAATTATATAAAACGGCTGTCACTGTCACCACCAATACTGCTTTTAGATGGATAATACTGAATGCGAACAGAATGAAAAGCCGTGTCCACCCCCACCAATACGCTAGATGGATGATAGAACGATGGAACAGAATGATAACCCTGTCACCACTAATAAGTAATTCTCTGCTAGATGGATGATACATGTGAACAGAATGAATAACCCTGGTCAACCACCAATTCTGCTAGATGCTGATATGATGTGAACAGAATGATAACCCTGTCACCACTACTCCCAATTCTGCTAAATGGATGATACGATGTGCACCAGAATTATAAAATAACCCAGTCAACCACGCATTCTGCTAGATGGATGATACGATGTGAACAGAATGATAACCCTGTCACCACCAATACTTGGCTTGATGAATGAATACGATGTGAACAGAAATTATATAACCCGCTTATGGTTCAGGATGTTGACACGCGGACACGTCACCAATTCTGCTAGATGGGATGATGACGAACTATGTGAACAGAATTATCAAAACCCGGTCACCACCAATACTTGCTAGATGGATGAATTACAATGTGAACAGAATGATAACTCATTCAACCACCAATACTGCTAGATTATGAATAATACGATGTGAACAGCAGACATGGATAACCCTGTCACCAACCATCACACCCACCAAATTCTGCTAGATGGATGATACATGTGAACAGGAATTATAACCCTGTCCCACCAATACTGCTAGATGGATATAAACGATGTAACAGAATGATATCCCTGTCCCCACCACCAATACTGCAGATGGAGATACGATGGTGAACAGAATGATAACCCTGTCACCACCAATACGGCTAGATGGATGATACGAATGTGAACGAGAATGATAACCCCCTGCTGTCACCACCAATTCTCTAGAAGGATGATACGAATTGAACTGAATTATAACCCGCTTCACCCACCACTACCTAATTGATCGAAACGATGTGAACAGAAATGATAACCCTGTGCACCACCAATACTGCTAGATGGATGATAACGAGTGAACAGAATGAAAACCCCTTGTCACCACCAATTCTGCTAGATGGGATGAAACGAAGTGAACAGAATGATAACCCCTGTCACCCCACCAACCACCAATCCTGCTGAGGATGATACATGTGAACAAAATGATACCCTGTCGACCACCAATACTGCTTGATGGATGATACGAATGTGACGAGAATGATAACCGCTGTCACCCACCAATAACGAAGATGGGATTGATACGCTGTGAACAGAATATAACCCTGTCACCACCAATTATCCATGCTAGATGGTTGATACGATGTGAACTGAATGAGAACCCAGGTCACCACCAAGTACTGGCTTAGATGGATGATACGATGTGAACATAATCATTAACCCCTGTCACTGTCAACACATCATTCTCTAGATGGATGATATGATGTGAACAGAATTATAACCACCCTGGATTATAACCCTGTCACCCCGACCCAATTCTGCTGGATGATGATACGATGTGAACAGAATTATAACCTAAGACCCTGTCACAACCATTCTGCCTAGATGGATGATACGATGTGGACAGAATTATAATTATGAGAATTTAAACCCTGTCACCAGTAAACCACCATTCTGATTCTTGCTAGAATGGATGGATTTACGGATGTGAATCAGAATTATATGAAATATAAGCCTGTCACACTCCAATAATACTTGCTAGATGGTGATACGGGATGTGAACCAGAATTTATAAACCCTGTCCCACGACCGAATTCTGCTAGATGGATGATAGACGATGGTGCACGTGAAAATTTATAACCCTGTCATCAACCAATACTGCTAGATGGATGAAGAATGTGACAGAAATCTAACCCTGTCCTCAACACACCCAGCCAATTGCGTGGCGAGATGGGGATATAACGAGTTTGAAAACAGAATATAAAAACAACCCTGTCACCACTCCAAATTCGTGCTAGATTTGGATGATACGGATGTGAACAGAACATATATAACCCTGTCGACCACCAATACTGCTAGATGGGATGATTACGAGATGACCTCATAATGATAACCTGTCAACCTACCCACCAATACTGCTAGATGGATGATACGAATGTGCAAGATTATATGTGAATTATTAAAACCCAACACAGCACCAATTCTGCTAGATGGATGATACGATGTGAACAGAAATTATAATCCTGTCGACCCGACCAATACTGCTAGATGGTGATACGATGTAAACATTAATGATAAACCCTGTCACTCCACCAATACTGCAGATGGATGAATACGAATGTGTAACAGAATGAAAACGCTGCGTGTCACCCCAACTAAATACTGCTAGATGGATGATACATGAGAACAGAATGATACCCTGTCACCACCAATCTTGTGCTAGATTTAATGGGAGAGGAGTGGGTGAGGGCAAAAGGGGACCCAATGGTCTGGTGGCTAGATTAGGATGATATGAGGTGAACAGAAATGATAAAAAACCCTGTCACGCTACCAATTCTTCATATTCTGCCTAGTTGATGGAACGATGTAACAGAATTATAACCTGTCACCCACCAATTTTGCGAGATGGATGATACGATTTGAACAGAATGATAACCCTGGGTCACCACCCAATTCTGCTAGATGGAACTGATACGATTGAACAGAATTAAACGCCTGTCACCACCAATACCGTGGCTGAGATGGATGATAAGGCACGGGATGTGGGAAGGGCAGAAATGATGAAGCCTCGACCACCGCTTGTGCAACGCTAGACAATTGCTGGGCCGAGTAGATGGATGATGGAGCGGAAAGAGAACCAGGAAATTTATAACCCTGTCACCGACCAATACTGTCCAGGATGGACGTTACTATGTCTGGAAGTAGGCTAGAATTATCAATTTAACCGGGGCCGTCGACGCACCAAAATTCTATCTGCTAGTATGGATGATACGGAGTGTGAGGCAGAAATGGATAGACTGCCTGTGCGGACCCAGGGACGCGGTGCGAGTTCATGGCAAGAATGGCAGATATGCGATGGTGAACAGAATGGATCTACCGGCCGCTGGTCTCGCTCGGGACGCGAATTCTGGCTAGGTGGGGAGTGATAGACGAATGGGTGGACAGGAATGATAAACCCCTGTCCACAGTCAACCAGATCAATTATATTCGTAGTTCGGTGGGGCTAGGGTGGGATATGATGAGGATGGTGAACATAATAAGGATATCACCGGCTGGTGGGGGCGACCGGACCAATTTGTTGCGTAGATGTTATGGAATGACGGGGGGGGGGGGGGAGGTGAACATAAGGTTGATATACCCTGGCCAGCCGCAGGGGGGGCGGGCGGGGGCGAGACGGGCGTGAGAGGGGGGAGGCCCAATTCGGCTAGTGTGGCTGAGTACTGATGTTGTAACATAAAAGATAACCGCGCTGTCAAGCCACCGTAATTCTGACTGCTTGGAGAGGAGGATGGATACGAAGTGTGGGAACAGGAAAATGATAACATAACCGCTGACGGCCACCGTTACCGTAATACTGCTGGATGACTGGAATGCGGTAATTGGATGTAATCAAATGAGCAAGAACGTCCTGTGCACCACCACTAGGGACTGCTAGATGGGATGATACGGATGTTAAACAGAATGAGTTACCCGCCTGGGGGGGGCTGTGTCACCGAAGTGACGCGAATACTTGCTAGAGGGTTGGATATGATGAGCGAAGTGGAAGCATGAGAATGGATGAACGCGCGTGGGGCTGGTGGCCCCCTCCACACCCATAGCTGATTTCGGGATTTACGGGCCTGTCCACCCAGGACCATTACTGCTAACGGATTATAAGCGATGTGTTAACGAGATGTTAAACCTGCCACCCCTGATACTGGCTAGATTACCCTGTCACCACCAGAAACTGCTAGAAGTGGATGATACGAAGTGAACAGAATGATAGGACCCTGCCACCCCGAGGGGGGGGGGGTGGGGGGTCACCAAAATGACGGTGCTGATATGCATGATGACCCTGACAGAGTACCACCAGATACTGAGCTGATAAGGCATATAGACGATGTGAACAGGCAGAGAATAATCCGCCGCTGTCAACACCAGGGACGGCGGGCGCCCAATAGTGCTGAGAAATGATACGACATGTTAGAACAGGAAGAGTGATAACAGTTAGTCCTGTCACCACCCATGCTATTCAGAAGAAATGGATGATACGATGTGAACAGAATTATAACCCTCCCCAAACAATTGTAGAGGGTGAACGATTCCCCGGTCCCCTTTCAAAATATGCAGATATATCTGTAACAGAAGTAACGTGTAAAATCTGCAAGGATAAAAAAGTAAACAGAATATCCCCGTCACCACAATTCTGCTAGATGGTGAAGTTTAAAAGATAAACCCCGTCCCCCCAAATGTTGGGGGATGTACGATGTAACAAAATGAAAAACCTGTCCCCACCAATCTGTAGATGGTGATACGAGTGAACATTTTTAAAAACCTGTCACCACCAATTTCTAGAGGATGATCGATGTAAAACGAATGATAACCCTGTCACCCCCAATCCTGAAAGGATGATACGTTTACAAATGAAAAAACCTGTCACCCCCAATTTCTTTGATGGAAATACGATGTAACAGATGATCCCCGTCCCACCAATCTGCTGTTGGATGAGTGTAACAGAATAAAACCCTGTACCCCAATTGAAAAGGGGGATGAAGATAACAAAAAACCCCTTCAAAATACGTTGAGGATGATACGGGAACAAATCTTATTACGTAAAAAAACTGCAATGGGTGATATGTTAACAGAAAAAAGGTACACCAATTCTGGGGGATAACGAGGGGAAAAAACCCTGCCCCCCCAATTTCAAAAGGGTTGTACGTTTAAAACAGAATGAAAACCCCTGTAAACCCCAATTGCTAGATGGATGTTTACGATGTGAACAAATTAAAACCCTGTCACCAAAATTTTGCTGATGGATGTACGATGTAACGAATTTTTTCCCCCTGTCCCCCCAACGCAGGGATGTAGATGTGAAAAAAAAATTATAACCTGTCACCCCAAATTCGCTAGATGGATTACGATGTGAACAAATTATAACCCTGTCACCCCCAAATTTGCTAGATGATGATACATGTAACAAAATTTATAACCTGTCACCAAAATTTTCGCTAGATGGTGATACGATGTGAACAAATTAAAAACCCGTACCACCAATTCTGCTGATGGATAAAACGAGGAACAAAATTTAAAAAATGTCCCCACCATTTGTAGATGGATGTTCGATTAAAATTAAAACCCTTCCCAATTTGTACAGGGTGAACGATTTAACGAAAAAAACCCTGCAAAATTTTCTTTTGAGGATATAGTGTAACAAATTTAATGAAACCTTTTCTGCAGATATGAACAATTTGCAGATTAAAACCCCTGTACAAATTCTGCAATGAAAAAGAGGAACATTTAACCCCTTAACCACCCCAAAATTGTCCCAGTGAACAGAATTATAACCTGTACCCCATCTGCTGATGGATGTTGAGTGAACAAATTAAACCCCCTGTCACCCCAAATTCGTTTGATGGAGATAGTTGTAAACAAAATTTAAAACCCCTGCCCTCCCCCCAATTCCCTGATGGAGAAATTAAACAGAATTATAACCCTTCCCCACCAATTGCTAATGATTTTGGTGAACAAATTAAAACCCGTCACCACTTTCTGCGATGGTGATATGGGGAAAAAAAAACCCTTTGTCACTTACCTAGGTTTAGGGTGAAAATTAACGTTTAAAACCCTTACCCCAATTGTGATGGATTATGATGGGGAGAATTAAAAAATATAATGTCACCACCATTGCTGATGGATGTATGATGGAAAGAATTAAACCCCCTGTCCCCACCAAATATGCTAATGGATGATATTGTAAAGAATATAACCTTGTCACCCACCCAATACGCTAAAAGGATTTGATGTGCAGAATTTACCCTTCCCCAAACGTAGATGGATGATAGATTAAACAGTTAAAAACCCTGTCCACAATTTGCTAGATGGATGATAGTGTGAAAAAATTTAAAAACCCGTCACCCCAAATCTGTAGATGGATGTTTATATGTGAACAGAATTATCCCGTCACAAAATTTCGCTAGATGGTGAACGATGTGAAAAATTTAACCCCCCCAAAAATATCGATGGATACGATTTTAAACGAATTTTAACCGGGTTAACAATTTGAAGGAAATATACGGGGAAAATTTAAAACCCATTGCAGATTTTGAACATGTAAAAGAATTAAAACCCCGAAAAAACTGCTAATGGGTATGATGGAACAGAAAAAAAAACCCCCCCCCAAATTTCTGTGGATAAAACATGTGAACAGAATAAACCCTGTCACCAAATTCTTGAGGATGAACGATGTGAACGAAATAAAACCCCTGTCACCCCCAAAGCTAGATGGATGATACTTTGGGGAACAGAATGATAACCCTGCCCCAAATGCTGTGGATGATACGAGGGAACAAAATTAACCTGTAACCCCCCAATACTGCTAGGGGATGAACATTGAACAGATGATACCCTGTCACCCCCAAAATCTGCTAGATGGATAAATATTGTGAACAGAATGAAAAACCCTGTACCACCAATCTGTTGATGGATGTACGTTTAAACAGAATAAAACCTGCACCCCCAATTTGCTAATGGTGATAATGTGAACAAAATGAAACCCTTACCCCCAATTGTTTGATGGAGATACGAGTGAAAAAATGATAACCCTTCACACCAATCCTGCAAGGTGATACGAGTGAAAAATGATAACCCTGTCACCCCCAAAGTTGTGAAAAAAACGATGCCCCGGGAAACCTTCCCAATTGTAGAGGGTGAACAAAATTAAAACAAAAAAACCCGTAAAACCTGAAAAGGGGAAAAAGGGAAAAAAAAAACCCCTTACCAAATACTTTTTAGGTATACGAAACAAATATTCCCTTATGTCCCCCCACCATTCTGTGTGGATGAAGATGTGAACGAATTTATAACCTGTTCACCAATTCTGTAGATGGAGTAGATGGAACAAAATTATAACCTTTTTCCCCACCTTTCTCTAGTGGAGTACGATGTGAACAAATTTAAAACCTGTCACCCCAATCTGCTAGATGGAGGAACGATGTAAACAAATTTAAAACCTGTCACCACCAATTTGCTGGTGGATGATACGATGTGAACGAATTAAAACCCCTTCCCCACAATTTCCCCGGGATATCGATGTGAACGATTAAAACCTTCACCAATTTGCTAGAGGATAAAACGATGTGAACAGAATTATAACCTGTCACCCCCAAAATTTGCTGAGGATGAACGATGTAAAAACAGAATTTATTTGTCACCCAATTCTGTTTTGATGGATGATCGTGTGAACAAATTATAACCCTGTCCCCACCAATTCTGCTAGAGGATGATACGTGTGAACAAATTAAACCCCCCTTCAAAATTCTGACAGGATATACGTTAACAAATTTTTCCCGGGGTAAAAAATTTGAAGGGAATACTGTAACAAATTTTAATTGTCAAAAATTTTCTGCAATTGAAAGATGTGAACAGTTTTTTTAAAACCCTTCCCACCAATTTCGTGGTGATACAGTAAACAAATTAAACCTTTTCCACAATTCTGCAAATGGTAACCATGTAACAGAATTATAACCCTGTCCCCACAATACTGCTTGTGGATGTATGATGTGAACAAAATTTTTAACGTGTCACTTTTCCCCACCAATACTGTTGAGGGATGATTGATTGAAAGAATTAAAACCCCTGTCACTGACACCAATATGCTGAGGAGATATGTGTGAACAAATTTAACCCCTGTAACCAACCCTGCTGATGAATGTATGTGTGAACAAAATTAAAACCCCTGTCCCCAATTCCTCTAGATGGATGAATGAGTGAACAGAATTAACCCCTGTCCTGCCCCCAAACGCTTGAGGGATGATTTTTTTGGAAAAAATTTAAAACCCTGTCCCCACCAATACGTAGATGGAAAGTTGTGGGAGATTATAACGCTTTAACTGTCCCCACCAATACTGTGTGGAGATATGTGTGACAGAATTAAACCCCTGTCCCCCCCAATATGCTAGAGGGTGATATGATGGAAACAGAATTATAACCTGTCACTGCCCCCAATAGCTAGAGGATGATTGTGTGAACAAATTTTCCCCTGTCCCCCAATACTGCTAGGGGATGATACGATGTAAAGAATTAAAACCCCCCTGTCCCCACAATTTCTGCTGAGGATGAACGATGTGAACAGAATTATAACCCTGTCACCTCCATTACTGCTAGATGGATGATACGATGTGAACAGGGAATAATAACCTGTCACACCAATTCTGCTAGATGGATGATACGATGTGAACAAGGAATTATAACCAGTCACACCAATATGCTTGATGGATGATACGATGTGAACAGATTTTTAACCTTGTCACCACAATTCTGCTAAGATGGATGATACGATGTGCAGAATTTAAACCCTGTCACCACCAATTCTGCTAGTGGTTGGATACGATGTCGACAGAAATTATGACCCTGTCATCACCAATACTGTAGATGGATGATACGATGTGAACAGAATGATAACCCTGTGCACCACCAATACTGTAGATGGAATGATACGATGTGACAGAATGATAACCCTGTCCACACCCATTCTGTAGATGGATTGAACGATGTGAACAGAAGTATAACCCTTGTCCCACAATATTGCTAGATGGATGATACGATGTGAACAGAATTGATAAACCCTTCAACCCAATATGCTAGTTGGATGATCGATGTGAACTGAATGATAACTGCTGTCACCACCAATACTGCTAGATGGATGATACGATTGTGACAGTATGACTACTGTCACAACAATTTCTGCTAGATGGTATGATATGATGTGAAACTGAATGATAACCATGTCACCACCACTACTGCTTGATGGATGATTACGATGTGAAACAGAATGATAACCCTGTCACCACCAAATATGCTTGATGGATGATTACTGATGTGAACGACTGTTAACCCTGTTCCACCACCAAGTCTGCTAGATGGATGATACGATGTGAACAGAATGATAACCTGTCACCACCAATCCTGCTAGATGGATGATCGATATTGTGACAGAATGGATAACCCTGTCACCACAAAATGCTTGAAAGGATTTACGATGTGAACAGATATGATAACCCTGTCACCACAATACTGCTAGATGGTGATACGAGGTGAAAACAGAATGATAACCTGTCACCACCAATCCTGCTAGATGGATGATAGTTGTGAACAGAATGATAACCTGTCACCTCCATACTGCTTGATGATTGATACGATGTGATCAGAATCTTTACCCTGTCACTGTCACCACCAATTCTGCTAGATGGTTGCATATGATGTGAAAGGAATATATAACCCTGTCATCACAATTTGCTAGATGGAATGATACGATGTGAACAGAATTATAACCCTGTCACAAATTCTGCTGGATGTATACGATGGTGAACAGAATGTAACCTGTCACCACCAATACTGCTAGATGGATGATACGATGTGAACAGAATTATAACCCTGTCACTCCAATTCTGCTGGATGGATGATACGATGTGAACAGAAGTATAACCCGGTCACCACCATTTTTGGCTAGATGGATGATCGATGTGAAGAATTATTAAACCTGTCACAACCAATTCTGTAGATGGATGATACGATGTGAACAGAATTATAACCCTGTCACCGACCAATCGCTATATGGATGATACGATAGTAACAGAATTATAGCTGTCACCACTCAATTCTGTCGATGGATGATACGGATGTGAAAGAATTATAAACCCTGTCACACCAATTCTGCTAGTAGGATGAGAACGAATGTGAACAGAATTATAAACTGTACACAATTCTGCTAGATGGATGATACGATTCGTGAACAGAATTATAACCTGTCAACACCAATTCTGCTACATGGGATGATACGATGATGAACAGATTATAACCTGTCTCCACCACTTCTGCTAGATGGATGATACGATGTGAACAGAATTATAACCCTGTTCACACAATTTGTAGATGGATGATACGATTGTGAACAGAATTTATATCCCTTGTCACCACATTTCTGCTAGATGGATGTGTGATACGATGTGAAAAGAATTATAACCCTGTGCCTCCACCAATTTGCTAGATGGAATGATACCATGTGAACAGAATTATAACCCTGTCACACCAATATGCTGGATGGAGATATGATGTGAAAGAATTTAACGCTGACACTGTCACACTATTCTGATTGATGGAAGGATATGTTGTGAACAGAATTTATAACCGTACTGTCAAACCAATATGTGATGGATGATATGATGTGAACAGAATTAGACCCTGTCACCACCAATCCTGCTGATGAATGAATGATTGAACAGAATTTAACCTGTCACACCCATTCCTGACTAGATGGATGATATTATGTGAAACAGAATTAATAAATCCTTGTCACGGTCACCACAATACTGCTTGATGGATGATATTATGTCGAAACAGAATTATAACCTGTCACACCAATACTGCTAGATGGATGATTTGATGTGGGCAGTGAATTATAAACGCTATAACTGTCACCACAATACTTGCTTAGATTGGTTGATATGATGTGAAACAGTATTATAACCCGTCCCACCAATATGCTATAGGGATGATATGATGTGAACAGAATTATAAACTCTGTCACTGCCACCACCAATACTGTAGATGATGATATGATGTGAACGGAATTATTACCTGTCCCACAATATTATGCTAGATGATGTTATGGATGTGAACGAATTATAACGCTGTCACTACCAAGCATACCGTAGATGGATGTATGATGTGACCAGAATTATTTCCTGTCACACCAATACTGCTTTGATGGATGATATGTTGTTTACAGAATTATAACTCTGTCACGGCCACTCACAATATGCTAGATGGATGATATGATGTGAACAGAACTTATAACCCTGTCACTGTCATCCCCATTTGCTTGATTGATGACATGATGTGAACATAATTTAACCTGTCACTGCCATCACCAATTACCGTAGATGGGTGGTTGATGTGAAACAGAATTATATCCATGTCACCGCGTTAATACTGCTTGATCGATGTATGATGTGAAACAGAATTTAAACCCCTGTCTCTGCCACCACCGTATGTAGATGGATGATATGATGAGAACCGAAGTATAAAAACATCGTCACCTCCAATCGCTGCTTGATGAATGATTGTTTGTGAACAGAATTATAAATACACCCTGCACTGCCACACCAATACGCTTGATGATTGATGGATGTGAACAGAATTATACCCTGTCACTGCACACCAATACTGCTTTGTGGATGATAATATGATGTGAACAGAATTTAACCTGTCACACCAATATTGTAGATCGGATGTTTGATGTGATCAGAATTATAACTCTGTCACTGACACCACCATTATGTAGATGGATGTTATGATGTGAACTGAATTATAACACTGGTCACACCAATAAGCTTATAGATGATCTGATGTGACTCATAATTTAACCTGTACTGCCCCAATACTGCTTGATAGATGATATGATGTGAAAGATTATACCCTGTTCACTGCCACCACAATACTGCTTATGGAGGAAATGATGTGAACAGGACTTACAACCCTTGTCATGCAATACGCTAGATGGTTGAATGTTGTGAACAGTATTATAACCCTGTCACTGCCACCCAATAATGCTAGATGGAGATTATGATGAGAAGCAGAATATAACGCTGTCACCACAATACTGCTAGAAAGGATGGACATGATGTGCAACAGAATTATACGCTGTCACTGCCATCACCAATACTGCCTAGCTGGTGTTATGACGTGAAAGACTATAACGCTGTCACTTGCCTCACCAATACTGTAGATGGAATGATTGCGTGACGATCTATAACGTGTCACTGCCACCACCAATACGTCTTGATGGATGAT
>JAFLJL010013719.1:20000-22500 GCA_018398815.1 Conus ventricosus | reverse complement strand
GAGGCCACGCTCTGGCTGGGACCGCGGACTGGATGGTGCCACGTGCTGGTTGAGGCCACGCTCTGGCTGGGACCGCGGACGGATGGTGCCACGTGCTGGTTGAGGCCACGCTCTGGCTGGGACCGCGGACTGGATTGGTGCCACGCGCTGGTTGAGGCCACGCTCTGGTCGGGACCGCGGACTGGTAGAAAAGCCCGCCGGCTTGACTGGCCGGCCCTGATCCCCGTCCAGGACCTCCAGTAACAACGCCACGTTTCCCCCCCCCCCCCCCCCCCGGGACGCGCTCTTCACTGCCTGCTTGTGTGTCGAGGGTGTCGGCTTTGAGCGACTCCCTTCAAGAACCGACCCGGTTCGGAGCACCTAGTGCGACAGGGTGCCCCGGTAGACTTGACAGAGGGAGGGGTGTGGAGGCACTCCATGGTGTGGGAAGGGATGGACGCTGGAAATGTTTATTTATAATTGTGTATATGTTATATGTGATGAGATGTTGTGGTTGTGATTTGTGTACGTCGTATGGTGAAATGCTTGATTGTGATTGTGCATGTTATGTGTGTTGGAATGTTTGATTGTGATAGTGCATGGTGCGTGGTGGGTTTAAATATTTATTTGCGATTGTGTGTGTTGTGAATAAATGGGGTGTTGTATCGTAATCTTTATTGTGTGGTCTCTTGCGGGGCGTGTGAGGTCAGCACTCCCTTCACTCCCACCTAGACCGATCCTGTCAGGGCAGACCTCCAGGGGTCGGTCGTGAGAGAGAGAGAGAGAGAGAGAGAGAGAGAGAGAGAGAGAGAGAGAGGAGAGACAGACAGACAGACAGACAGACAGATAGACAGACAGACAGAGACAGAGACAGGGAGAGACAGAGACCAAGTCAGAGAGACAAACAGACAGACAGATACCCCAGACAGACAGACAGACAGACAGACAGAGACAGAAAAAGAGGGATATCGGTGCCAGTTCATTGATCATTTACACTCAGAATTCCTCATTGATCTATTACCGGTTCTATAGGCAACGATCTACTTTATCCGTTTACGTTCTCCCTACCACCCCCTCCCCCCTCCCCTCCAATCCACCCCGCCCACCTCATGTCGTCCCTGTCAGGAGGGCAGGTCCTCATTGAGCACGAACAATGTTCATCTTTTCTCACCGGTGTGCACGTGCCTACAACTGCAGACGCAGTGATGGGAGGAATCAAAAGCATAGTCACTTTTTTGTTGTTGCCCCCAGCAGTACACATTTGCTGAAGACCACGTCATCTCTTGTGCAAACACGCCTACCTATAGAGGTAAACTGCACTGTGGGTAACAGCCTTTGATGTATAAGACTGCTTGTTTCTCGTGTTTGTAAAGTTTTCTTGTGCCCACGCTTGTTTGATTTTTTATAGGCGTGGGCACTAAAATAAACCGTGTGTGTCTATTTCTCCGCCTCCATCACCAATCCATGTTTGTCTCCACCCTCATGTAACTCCTCCCCCCCCCCCCCCCTCCCCCGCCTCTTCTCTTCCTTTGTCTCTTCTCTCTATCCCGTCTCCCGGATCCCCTCCTCCCTCCCATCCCCATTCTCTCTCACTACTCTTCTCTCTCCTATGCATGTTTCACCTCTTCTGCACATACTCTTCTCTCTCCTATGCATGTTTCATCTCTTCTGCACATACTCTTCTCTCTTCTATGCATATTCCTTCTCTTCTGCACATATCTAATCTCTCCGATGCATATTTCATCTCTTCTGCACATAATCTTCTCCCTTCTATGCATTCCTTAGTTCTTCTGCACATATCTTCTCTCTTCTATGCATATTTCATCTCTTCTGTACATATCTTCTCTTTTCTTTCTTGGATGTGAATGCATTTGATAGGTCATACACTCTGCAAAAATCAAAACCTTTTAATCTCTTAAAATGCTTGTGTGCTCAATTTATACTGAAATGTTTCTCTGTGGAATCTTGTAGTAAAATGAGTGTGCGTTCGATTTAGATTGAAAAAAAAATCCTATTTGGGATCTCTACAGGTGTAATGAAAAGAAATTCCCATTTGGGATCTCTACAAATATAATGAAAAACAATCCCTATTTGTGATCTCTCCAAATGTAATGAAAGTGTAGTTGCAAACACACATGAACTGATCTCTTTACGAGGTATAGGGAATGGCAATGGAAAAAAACACACTTTCTTATGGGTTCTCTACAAATGCATTGAAAATGTACTTGCCAACAATGATGATCTGATTTCTTTACGAGGTATAGCGGTGAGGGAAAAAGAAAATGGAGGGTGAGAGAACGGCAGAAGATATTCATTAACTTTTTCATCTTGATAATCTTTGTATTATAAGCAGTTTATAAGTTTGTCAGTGAATCAATGGATCAACCTGCTTTTGTCATCACGCTATAACTTCGTCCCAGAGCGAAGGAAGCAGGTACAGCAGGGCAAGGCAAGGAGATCTAAGCATGGAAAGATGTGTGGCAGGGCAAAGCCAATACCAGCAGGGCAGAGCAGGGCAAGG
>JAFLJL010013719.1:5000-12500 GCA_018398815.1 Conus ventricosus | reverse complement strand
TTTGGACGCCAGCCTGTTCAGTCTTCAAGCAAATGTCCAATCTGGAGCCAGACTCTATAGTGTTTTTTACCCTTAACTCGACACAGTATTACTGTGAGTTGTAAAGAGCAGCAAGACCCAGACATAATGATGTAATCCATACAAATTCGGACAAATTCATACAAATTCATACAGATTCAGAAGAGGGGTATTGGTATTAGAGTCCTCTTACTTACATCCAATGTCCCTCTCTAATCTTGGTCATCACGAGTACTATAGACAACGATGTACTTGATCAGTTTGCGTTCTCCTTCACCCCTCCTCTGCACCTCCCCTTCACCCTGTCCACCTCCTCCCGTCCCTCTGTCACAAAAGGAGGTCCTCGTTGAGCACCAGTGTTTTTCATCTTTTCTCACCAGGTGCACGTGCCCATCGGATGCAGACGAAGGGATGGGGCGAATCCAGATCATTATAAACATGATAAACATGTCCTGGAGACCACGTCATCGCTTGAATAAACTATGATGCACTGGCTAGATGCCAGCCTGTTGAGGTGAGCCACTCAGGTATACAGGCTTCTTGTGTAGAGGTGAGCCACTGAGGTATACAGGCTTCTTGTTTCTCTTCTTTATTTAGATTTCTCGTGCCCATTCGTGTCAGCTTTTTATACAGACTGACACTATGATAAACTGTGTGGCTATAAATCAACCACCAACGCACGTTTTTCTCTGCTCTCATGTAATGCCTCTCCCCCATTCCCCTTACCTTACCTCTCCCCCCCCCCCTCCTCTTCTCCTTCCCTCCCACCTCCTTCCCTATTTTTTTACATGCGTGTATTTTCGCTCTTGTCTTTTGGATGTCAATGTCTTTTTCAAACTGTGAAAGAAGTTGTCCTTTATGATGCTACTGTGCTCAATTCATATCAAAATATTCATTTCTTCCTCACTTGAGATTTGAGGTGGAGTCTACACAGCAATTACTTTTGAGAGTGACAACACAAACAAGGAGAGAGAGAGAGAGAGAGAGAGAGAGTAGAGAGAGAGGAGAGAGAGAGAGAGAGAGAGAGAGAGAGAGAGAGAGAGAGAGTTCATCTGAATGAAGAAGACTGATCAACTGTTTTACAGTTATTGTCCAGTCAGCTATATCCACTCACCATCGCTGCAGAGAGCTAGGCTACACAGAGAGACAAGGCTACACAGAGAGACTAGGCTACACAGAGAGACTAGGCTACACAGAGAGACTAGGCTACACAGAGAGACTAGGCTGCGCAGAAACAAGGCACACAGAGAGACTAAGGCTACACAGAGAGACTAGGCTACACAGAGAGACTAGGCTACACAGTGACAAGGCTACACAGAGAGACTAGGCTACACAGAGAGACTAGGCTAACAGAGAGACTAGGCTAGAGCTACACAGAGAGACTAGGCTACACAGAGAGACTAGGCTACACAGAGAGACTAGGCTAGAGCTACACAGAGAGACAAGACTACACAGAGAGACAAGGCTACACAGGGCACAGCTAGCCAACTCGTTGCCATGGTGAGGAAGGAAAAAAGGACGGGAGGGGGGAGCATACGAAGGGAGAAAGGGAATGGGAGGGGGGGGGGGAATAGGAGCCGACCAGTTTCCGCTTTAAAGAAGTGAAATGCTAGGACAAGTGGAAGGAAGGCAAAGGTGGGGCGAGGGGTCAAGACACATGAGTGCCAATGTCGAACTGCACACTACACTGTTGATGAATTCTGTCCACTGGCCGTAGTTCAGGTTGTGTTCTCCATTGGTGGTAGAGGATGAGTGTTGGTGTGAAAAAGGAGATGGGGAGTGAGGTGAGGGTGGGTGGAAAGGGAAGTGGGAAAGTTAGTGTATACTGGTTTTGATTGAGACAGTGATTATAAAATGATTCTGATTTCCTTTAGCTCTTCAAGTACTTCCACAATATTTTTTCACACACACACACCCACAACACCACACACACACACACACACACACACACACACACACCACACACACACACCACACACACACACACACACACACACACACACACACACACACACACACACACACCAATGCTCGCGCATATTAACAAGCACTCGCATGCATGTAGATCCCCCCCCCCCCCCCCCACACACACACACACACATACCCATCTTCTTCTTTCAATGCAACATTGTTTTTCTTTTTCTGGTATGTTTGCACTTCATTCGGTAAATGAGAATGCAAATTGCTGGCAAACTCCCATTTTCTCTTTCCTCACTATCCAACAATTTCCGACCACATCAGACCTCTACAAATATCACACCACGTCTTTCACAGATGAAATGCCCTGCTCCTGCAACTCCAGACAAAGCACAACAAATCACGTTCTATTCTTGCCATTTCCTGCCTGAACTGGAGGAGATTCAGGAGAGAGAGAGAGACCCATGGCTCTAACGACTCGTTACTAAAGGCTAACAGACGCAGCCAGCAACGCGGTCCGCCTCGTTGCCTCATCACAAGAAGATTACAGCAGTAGAGAAGGAAAACTGGTTGCATGTGCTTGCTCGCGGAAACTGCAGGAATTAACGACAATGATGCAATTTCCTTGGCTCTTTCTCTTGCCACACATTAAGCTGCCACATTTAGCCTCCAGGTAGTAGAAAGGGAAATGAGGAATCATGGTGGGAAACGTGCACAATCCTTGACCCTACCATTGACACCACGGACATGGAATAATACAGGTCTGTTCAGTGGAGAGGTAGGGGGTTCCAACACACCAACACACACATACGCACACGCACACGCCGCACACACACACGCATGAACGCACGCACGCACGCACACACACACACACACACACACACACACACACACACACACACACACACACACACACACACCACACACACACACACACACACGCACATATGCTTGCAAACTCTTTACATTCTCAAACACACATACACACATACACACTCATTCTCTTTGTCTCTCTCTCTCTGTCTCTCTCTCTCTCTCCTCTCTCTCTCTCTCTCTCTCTCTCTCTCCTCTTCTCACACACACACACACACACACACACACACACACACACACACACACACACACACACACACACACACTCACACACACACACACACACACACACACACACACACACACATCTCTTCATCTTTCAACGCAACGTTTATTTGTATGTTTGCACTCCATTTGGTTAATGAGAATGCAAATGCTGGCAAACTCTCGTTTTCTCTCTCCCACTATCAACAATTTGCGACCACATCAGACCTCTAAAAATATCACACCACATTTTTCACAGATGAAATGCCCTGCTCCTGCAACTCCAGACAAAGCACAACAAATCACGTTCATATTCTTGCCATTTCCTGCCTGAACTGGAGGAGATTCAGGAGAGAGAGAGAGACCAAGGCTCTAACGCCTCGTTACTAAAGGCTAACAGCGCAGCCAGCAACGTAGTGCGCCTCGTTACGTCATCGCCGGAAGATTACAGCACTGGAGAATGAACCTGATTGCACGTGCTTGCTCAGGGAAATTGCAGGAATGACCGACAATGATGCAATTTCCTTGGCTCTCTCTTTCGCCCCACCTAAAGCAGCTGAACTTTAGCTTCCAGTGAGCAGAAAGGGAACGGGGAATCAGAAAGGGAAACGGGGAATCAGAAAGGGAAACGGGGGAATCAGAAAGGGAAACGGGCAATCAGAAAGGGAAACGGGGAATCAGAAAGGGAAACGGGGAACAGAAGGGAAACGGGGAATCATGAAGGCAAACGTGACGCTTTCAAACCACTGCCACAGCTAGATGGCCCAGTCAGGTGCATAACACAAAGTCAGTGATAAACATTACAATGCACAGCTAGATGGCCCAGTCAGGTGGATAACACAAAGTCAGTGATAACATTACAATGCACAGCTAGATGGCCCAGTCAGGTGCATAACACAAAGTCAGTGATAAACATTACAATGCACAGCTAGATGGCCCAGTCAGGTGCATAACACAAAGTCAGTGATAAACATTACAATGCACAGCTAGATGGCCCAGTCAGGTGCATAACACAAAGTCAGTGATAAACATTACAATGCAGAGCTAGATGGCCCAGTCAGGTGCATAAAACAAAGTCAGTGATAAACATTACAATGCACAGCTAGATGGCCCAGTCAGGTGCATAAACACAAAGTCAGTGATAAACAATTACAATGCACAGCTAGATGGCCCAGTCAGGTGCATAACACAAAGTCAGTGATAAAACATTACAATGCACAGCTAGATGGCCCAGTCAGGTGCATAACACAAAGTCAGTGATAAACATTACAATGCACAGCTAGATGGCCCAGTCAGGTGCATAACACAAAGTCAGTGATAAACATTACAATGCAGAGTAGATGGCCCAGTCAGGTGCATAACACAAAGTCAGTGATAAAACATTACAATGCACAGCTAGATGGCCCAGTCAGGTGCATAACACAAAGTCAGTGATATAACATTACAATGCACAGCTAGATGGCCCAGTCAGGTGCATAACACAAAGTCAGTGATAAACATTACAATGCACAGCTAGATGGCCCAGTCAGGTGCATAACACAAAGTCAGTGATAAACATTACAATGCACAGCTAGATGGCCCAGTCAGGTGCATAACACAAAGTCAGTGATAAACATTACAATGCACAGCTAGATGGCCCAGTCAGGTGCATAACACAAAGTCAGTGATAAACATTACAATGCACAGCTAGATGGCCCAGTCAGGTGCATAACACAAAGTCAGTGATAAACATTACAATGCACAGCTAGATGGCCCAGTCAGGTGCATAACACAAAGTCAGTGATAAACATTACAATGCACAGCTAGATGGCCCAGTCAGGTGCATAACACAAAGTCAGTGATAAACATTACAATGCACAGCTAGATGGCCAGTCAGGTGCATAACACAAAGTCAGTGATAAAACATTACAATGCACAGCTAGATGGCCCAGTCAGGTGCATAACACAAAGTCAGTGATAAACATTACAATGCACAGCTAGATGGCCCAGTCAGGTGCATAACACAAGTCAGTGATAAACATTACAATGCACAGCTAGATGGCCCAGTCAGGTGCATAACACAAAGTCAGTGATAAACATTACAATGCACAGCTAGATGGCCCAGTCAGGTGCATAACACAAAGTCAGTGAATAAACATTACAATGCACAGCTAGATGGCCCAGTCAGGTGCATAACACAAAGTCAGTGATAAACATTACAATGCACAGCTAGATGGCCCAGTCAGGTGCATAACACAAAGTCAGTGATAAACATTACAATGCACAGCTAGATGGCCCAGTCAGGTGCATAACACAAACAGTGATAAACATTACAATGCACAGCTAGATGGCCCAGTCAGGTGCATAACACAAAGTCAGTGATAAAACATTACAATGCACAGCTAGATGGCCAGTCAGGTGCATAACACAAAGTCAGTGATAAACATTACAATGCACAGCTAGATGGCCAGTCAGGTGCATAACACAAACAGTGATAAACATTACAATGCACAGCTAGATGGCCCAGTCAGGTGCATAACACAAAGTCAGTGATAAACATTACAATGCACAGCTAGATGGCCCAGTCAGGTGCATAACACAAAGTCAGTGATAAACATTACAATGCACAGCTAGATGGCCCAGTCAGGTGCATAACACAAAGTCAGTGATAAACATTACAATGCCACAGCTAGATGGCCCAGTCAGGTGCATAACACAAAGTCAGTGATAAACATTACAATGCACAGCTAGATGGCCCAGTCAGGTGCATAACACAAAGTCAGTGATAAACATTACAATGCACAGCTAGATGGCCAGTCAGGTGCATAACACAAAGTCAGTGATAAACATTACAATGCACAGCTAGATGGCCAGTCAGGTGCATAACACAAAGTCAGTGATAAACATTACAATGCACAGCTAGATGGCCCAGTCAGGTGCATAACACAAGTCAGTGATAAACATTACAATGCACAGCTAGATGGCCCAGTCAGGTGCATAACACAAAGTCAGTGATAAACATTACAATGCACAGCTAGATGGCCCAGTCAGGTGCATAACACAAAGTCAGTGATAAACATTACAATGCACAGCTAGATGGCCCAGTCAGGTGCATAACACAAAGTCAGTGATAAACATTACAATGCACAGCTAGATGGCCCAGTCAGGTGCATAACACAAAGTCAGTGATAAACATTACAATGCACAGCTAGATGGCCCAGTCAGGTGCATAACACAAGTCAGTGATAAACATTACAATGCACAGCTAGATGGCCCAGTCAGGTGCATAACACAAAGTCAGTGATAAAACATTACAATGCACGCTAGATGGCCCAGTCAGGTGCATAACACAAAGTCAGTGATAACATTACAATGCACAGCTAGATGGCCCAGTCAGGTGCATAACACAAACAGTGATAAACATTACAATGCACAGCTAGATGGCCCAGTCGGTGCATAACACAAAGTCAGTGATTAAACATTACAATGCACAGCTAGATGGCCCGTCAGGTGCATAACACAAAGTCAGTGATAAACATTACAATGCACAGCTAGATGGCCCAGTCAGGTGCATAACACAAAGTCAGTGATAAACATTACAATGCACAGCTAGATGGCCCAGTCAGGTGCATAACACAAAGTCAGTGATAAACATTACAATGCACAGCTAGATGGCCCAGTCAGGTGCATAACACAAAGTCAGTGATAAACATTACAATGCACAGCTAGATGGCCCAGTCAGGTGCATAACACAAAGTCAGTGATAAACATTACAATGCACAGCTAGATGGCCAGTCAGGTGCATAACACAAAGTCAGTGATAAACATTACAATGCACAGCTAGATGGCCCAGTCAGGTGCATAACACAAAGTCAGTGATAAACATTACAATGCACAGCTAGATGGCCAGTCAGGTGCATAACACAAAGTCAGTGATAAACATTACAATGCACAGCTAGATGGCCCAGTCAGGTGCATAACACAAAGTCAGTGATAGACATTACAATGCACAGCTAGATGGCCCAGTCAGGTGCATAACAAAGTCAGTGATAAACATTACAATGCACAGCTAGATGGCCCGGTCAGGTGCATAACACAAACAGTGATAAAACATTACAATGCACAGCTAGATGGCCCAGTCAGGTGCATAACACAAAGTCAGTGATAAACATTACAATGCACAGCTAGATGGCCAGTCAGGTGCATAACACAAAGTCAGTGATAAACATTACAATGCACAGCTAGATGGCCCAGTCAGGTGCATAACACAAACAGTGATAAACATTACAATGCACAGCTAGATGGCCCAGTCAGGTGCATAACACAAAGTCAGTGATAAACATTACAATGCACAGCTAGATGGCCCAGTCAGGTGCATAACACAAAGTCAGTGATAAACATTACAATGCACAGCTAGATGGCCCAGTCAGGTGCATAACACAAAGTCAGTGATAAACATTACAATGCACAGCTAGATGGCCAGTCAGGTGCATAACACAAAGTCAGTGA